>PISX010009310.1:0-76599 GCA_004024625.1 Mellivora capensis
TCTCTCTCTCTCCCTCAAATAAATAAATAAAATCTTAAAAAAGGAAGAGGGAGAAGAGAACCACATGTTTGATAAGAAACAAAAACACTGAAACAAAAACAAAGCCAATGTTGTCCACTGACTTTTATGTGTACGTGCGTGTATAGAAAATGTCTGGAAAGATCCACAACCAAGTCTCACAGTCACCCCAGCACGTGATAAGGGAAGGCTTTCACTTCTTCCCAAACACACTTCACTACTGTCTGGATTCTTTACAGCAAGTATGAGCTCCTTTGGTAAGTTAATTCACACACTCACCAAATACCGCTCAGATACCTACTACGAGCTAGGTCACCAGCGTCCTGGAGACAGCTCATCCCCTCTTACGAGAGTGATTATCGAGTTGTCAGGGGTTTTGTGAGTGAGTTTTTAAACACTGACATCATTAAAAAATCAACTATATAAGCGTATGATTAAATACATTAAAAACAGAAGTAATAAAGACTCAAAACTCATCACCTCCTTCATTTTGCCATTATAGGACCCTGACAGTCGTCTACTCTACCTTTAAGGTGGGGCCTCGGACAGAAAAATTTAAACCAGTGGGACTGGCAAACCCTACAGATCGGGATCCCCTCCCTCACCTCCCGAGGACAGGGTGTGAAAGCTTTACCAGCACACCCGGCCGAGGTCCAGCTGTCCATGTCAGTGTTCGGTAGAAACAAGACAGACAACCTCCTTGTCTTCGTGAAGTTCACTCTTTGGAGAGAGCAAAACCAACGAACATCTATGTCCTTCAGGCTAATCAATGGATTTCAAAATTTCTAAGTCACCGGCTTTGTTGACCCCACTGGTATTTTGACAACTTCCCAGACAATGCAATTGTCATTTAATGCCCCCACCCACCCATGCAGCTTTGCCTGGGATGCTCCTCCTGCATACCCACCCCTCCCAATCTCACCTGGCAACTCAGCTCTGGGGATGATTTTCCAGAAAGCCTTCACTCTCTCCCCCCTCCCGCCCAACATTCAGGCTGGGCTGTGGGCACAGCTCCAGCCAGGGCCTTGTTTGTCTCTGGCATGTTCTCTGGAAGCTCACGGGTAATCCATAAAGGAATGAAGGAGGCCCACGACGGGGAAAGCAGACGCCCGCACACACACACCACATCCTTCATTCGCTCAGGCCCAGACAGATACCACCGATGAATCTTGCTAATTTTATTCCCCCGGGAGGAGAAAATTCATTAAGCACATGGTGTTGCTGGAGGCTTCAAGCCTCCCAAGGCTTTTGATGAAGGGGGTCCCAAAACAGCTCCCCCCATCCCTCATCACCCTCCATCCTCATCCCCAAACCCCACAGATCACACCCTCCCTGTTGCCCTTAAGGCTCAGCCACCCGGTGGCCCCAACTTCCTGCTTCTGGGCCATGAAAGCAGCATCTGCTGGATGTGCCACTGTTCTCCATGGAAATCAGCCTTGGGGCCAAATAAGGGCAAAACCATGGATTTTCTGAACTGCCCTCCCCAAACTTGTGCACCCTCCTCTAGTCCCTAAGGACAGAAGCAGCAACATGTACCCCTAGAAAACCAATAGATGGGATTCCTCAGTAATAATGAGAGCCCAGTACTTCCCCTTTGCCACCTGCTGCCCTAAACCCTCCACACGCCTTGTTGTGTCTAATCATCCAATACGCCAATGGGGCAGAAAAGATGATCACCATTTCTCCAGGGTACAGAGAGAAAACTGGAGCATAGCGGGGTCAGGGCTTTGCCCAAGGTGACCGAGCTAGCAAGGTGCTGTTCGGGATTTTAGTCCAAGCCCCGGGGTCTGCTCTGAGCCATTGAAATGTTACCAGTGTCTATGGATGTGTATTTCTCCAGGGAGGGGGCGGTCCTGGCCCTGGTCTGATTCTCAGGAAGGTCTGGGGATGCTCCCCCCGCCCCCCCAGGATATGGGCTGCAGCTCTAAGATGTTTTCCTTCTCAGAAGGAACTCCCCTCTTCCTTTGAGAAACCCTTCCTTCTCAAAGCCTGGGGAAGGGAATGCATATCTTACTGTTAATCAGCTCAGCACTGGTACCCTGCCCATTATGTCCTAGGGGACCCCACGCTGTTCTAAAGGAAAAGCTCCGCACCTGGGGGGCTCAGTGGGTTAAGCCTCTGCCCCTGGCTCAGGTCATGATCCCATGGTCCTGGCTGAGCCACACATAGGACTCCCTTTGCCTGCTGCTCCCCCTACTTGTGCGAGCTCTCTCTCTCTCTCAAAAATAAACAAATAAAATCTTTAAAGGAAATCTCCTTCCCTTTCCCTCACCTTTCAGGTACTCCCTGGAGGACATTCCTTAGGTTTGCCGAAACCTGACTCTCTTGAGAGTTCAAACCTACCCTCAGACTTGGAGGAAGACTCAGCCCCTTCCCTGACCCCAGAGCAGAGAGAGAAAGACAGTCCGTACTGAATAGTAATTGTTCTTTAGGTTTGTGGGGGCACTGGGGACAGAAATAACCAGGACAGGCTGTGGGACCCCTCCCTCAAGGACATCAGGCCTTCCAGGGAAATCTGATCTCATTCAGCTCCTGACAAATCAGGTGTTAATGACACCTGAGACCTGCGTTCTGCTGGGGTGGGGGCTTGGCATCCACGGGGAAGCTGGCCTTCCCAGCTCAGGCTCTGGGGAGGGTTGGGGAGGCTGTGCGGGTAGCTCCAGGCCACTGCACTACCAGATTCACTTTCTAAAGCCCAGGCCTGGCTGCTTTCACTAGGGATACCCCCCCTCCTGCCTAGCTGGCTGGGATCCCAGGGTAACACCTCACTGACCCAGGTAACACCTCCGTTCACACTCCCATTGCCATGACTCACCCCCGCCCCCCCCCAGCTTTCATTGTTCTGCTCCCCTCTGCTCCCCCCTTCCTTACCAAGCTCTTTACGCTTCTTGCAAGCTCTTTGTCGTCTCTGGGAACCGCTCCAACAGCTGCACAATGCTAAGAAAGCTGCTCATTATTTAACTCTGTTCACATGGTCCGATCTCTACTCGCAGGGATTCCTTGAGCACACCGGCCTGTTCTCAGCTCAGGGCCTGGGAGCTGGTTGCCCTGTGCCCGTCCAAATGGTTCTCTCCTTCACCTTTCCAATGGCTAATCAAATGCCACCTTCTCAGCGAGGCCTTCCCTAACTAGTTAGTGTAATAAAACCATAATCCTGTGTATAGCATGGTGAGTGTTAGTGACAATGCAATTGTGTTGCTAAGAGAGAAGATCGTAAAAGCTCTTTTTTTAAAAAAGATTTTATTTATTTATTTGAGAGAGAGAGAGAACACGTGAGCAGGGGGATGGGCAGAGGGGGAGAGAGAGAGAGAGAGAGAGAGAGAGAAGCAGACGCCCTGGTGAGCAGGAAGCCCAGACACGGGGCTCGATCCCAGGACGCTGAGATCATGATCTGAACAGAAGGCAGATGCTTAACCGACTGAGCCACCCAGGTGCCCCAATCTTAAAAATTCTTATGGCAAGAAAAATAGTTTTGCAACAATGTACAGTGACAGGTGTGAATCAGACTTACTGTGGTGATCATTTAGCAAGACATACAAACATTGTATCCTGTAGGACACCTGCAACTAACATGATGCTCTAAGTCAATTATGCCTCAATACAAAAAATAACAAAAACACCCTACAATCCTGTCTGTACAAAACTTGTATATGAATGCTCGTAGCGGTATTATTCCTAACAGCCCAAAAGTGGAAACAATGTGGGAAAAATCCCAAATGCCCATCCACTGATGAATGGATACAGAAAATGCAGTGTCTCTGGACATATATCCAATATATGAGAGACTATAAAAGAATGAGGTATTGATTTATACTCCAGCATAGATGAACCTTGAAAACAAGGCTCAGTCAAAGGAGCCGGTCACAAAAGCCACACACTCTCTGTCCCATTTATGCAAAATGTCTAAAATCAGCAAAGCCACAGGAACAAAATAGATTAGTGGTTATTCAGGGCTTGGGGTTAAGGAGTAGGGGTGAAATGGGGCATGAGGACTGCCATTAAGTGTGGGATTTCTTTTTGGGGAATAAGCGTTTTAAAAGTGATCGTGGTGATGGGCGCACTGTTCTGTGAACACACTGAAAACCACTAAATTGTGTATTTTATTTTTTTAATTTCCTTTTTTGGGTATATTTTCTTTTTTAGTTGTATGGTTTAAGAGGGTGAATGCATGCTATATGAATTATATCTCAGTAAGGCTGTAAAAGAGAAAAACTGTCACAGACCCTCTATCCTTATCCATATTTTGTTCTTCAAAAAAATGTGACCTCGCATCTTCCTCGAGGCACTTCTTAATTATATTCATGGACGGACACGTGAATGTTAGCTCCTGAAGGGCAGAGACTGGCCATCCACTGATTTATCCATTGTCTCCCCAGGCCCGAGGCTTGTCAGGAACATCACAGGCACCCAATGAGTGTCTGCGAAGGGAAGGATGAGGGTCCTAAACACCCGGGTACTCTGTCAATATTGTCTCTCCACCTTCCCCTTGGCCTTCTTTTCCAAATCCTGCCTTGGTGAAGTGGACGCTACATCCC
Organism: Mellivora capensis; assembly: GCA_004024625.1. Classification (NCBI taxonomy): domain Eukaryota; kingdom Metazoa; phylum Chordata; class Mammalia; order Carnivora; family Mustelidae; genus Mellivora; species Mellivora capensis. The sequence goes on from PISX010009310.1 coordinate 4,554, forward strand.
ACCCATCCCAAGTTCTCCTTTGGACTTGAGACCCCGTACACAGAGGCTGGTGTTTTTAGTCACGATTGGGGTCCCTTCCCCCCTCTCTCCCTGGCCCCCAGTCTCTCTCTCTCTCCCTACCTCGGAAAGAACAAGGGCCTTGTGGACCCCCCTTCCTCATTTGGACCCCAGATGGTCCCAGTCCTGGGTGGGATGGGAAAAGAGAGCAGAGATTCAGGGAGTCCTGGGGGTGGGATGCACAGGGGATTTGGAACACATAAGGACACTCTCCTAATGTGCCCCGACTTGGGATGCCCTCGAGAAGTTGCAGGTTTGTGGCTCCCCTGTGGTGACCGGGCTGAGGTGGAGGGAGGGTCAGGAACCAGGAAGGATTAGCAGAAGGTCTGGGCATGGTATCCAGAGGCTCCCTGCAAAGTTCTGTTCCTCCTGCAGGTGAGAGGAGGCGGCATCCCGGCCAGGTGTCTCTGCTGCCCTCGTGTGTCCTAAAATGGAACTGCATGACTTCGGAGTGTCCAGATCAGGGCAACACCCAGCTTTAAGGCCACCAACATCGCCTGAAATGGCAGCTGCTGGGAGTATATTGGTGTCCCCCTCAGTCTCTCCCTGCTTCTCTCCTTGTCTCTCCCTCCCTCCCTTTCTCTCTCCCTCTCATTCTCATCTCTGTCTCCCCCTCTCCCTTTCTCTGTGTCTCTCTGTCTCCCTCTCCCTCTTTCTCTCCTTCTCTTTGTCCCTTCTCTTTCTGTCTCTGTCTCCCTTCCTGTCGCTATCTCTCTCTCCCTCTGTCTCTCTCTATCTCTCTCCCTCCTTGTCTCTGTCTCTGTTTCTGTCTTTATCTCTTTGTCTCTCTCTGTCTCCCTCTCTCTCCCTCTGTCTATTTCTGTCTCTGTCTCCCTCTCTGTTTCTCTCCCCATCTCTGTCTTTGTTCCTCTCTCTCTCCTGCCCCACTATGGAGAGACCCATCTGTCCTGGAACTGCTGTCTCTGATCAGTGACAAAGTGAGATCTGCCCAGAGGGAGGGTGGAGCCAGGTCCCCTGCCCTAGTGAAGATGGGGACTGACCATAGTGCCGCGGACATTGTGACGGCTGCCCTATCAGAGACTCTGAGCCAAGTCCCGGAACTAAGCCACTCCTAGTTTCCTGACCACAGAAACCATGAGATAGTGACCATTGGTTGTTTTAAGCCAAGTTATATGTTGCGTTTATAATGCTTGCAGGATTTTGTTCCTGCAAATCTAAATTGTTTACACTAATCTACATATATTTTTAAAACATGGACAAATCCTTAACACTTAAATACCAACTTGTTCCTGACTTTGCATGTCCAATTCCCTTCCTCGGACACTCTGTTCTCACTTCCTTCATAGGAATACTTTCTTCTTGGCCTGATACAGGTCTCATCTCAGAAGTCACCGTACCAGAGACAAAGTGTTCTCAGAAATGCCCATATTAATATCTCCCCATATAAATACCTCCCCCATCTGTCTCTGTCACATAGTCTCCATTAAACCTTTGAAGTGCTTCTGCTTCTCACCACTGGTAATTATCTGACATAGTGATTGCTTCTTTGTTTATTGTTTTCCCTGCTGAAATGGGAATGGTTGCTTTATTATCTAGTGTTTAATTTTATTTTTGAAAAAAAAAGTAATATCAGTAAAATTAACTTTTTTTTTTCTAGTTTACAGTCCTTGGAATTTTATCCCACGTATAGATTTGTGGGACCTGAGGAGAAAGAGCATTTAAATTTTTTAGTACCGGTGTACCTGAGTGGCTCAATGGGTTAAAGCTTCTGCCTTCAGCTCAGGTCATGATCTCAGGGTTCTGGGATCTGGGATGGAGCCCCACATTGGGCTCTCTGCTCAGTGGGGAGCCTGCTTCCCCCTCCCCCTCTGCCTGCCTCTCCGCCTACTTTTGATCTCTCTCTCTCTCTGTCAAATAAAAAAATAAAATCTTTAAAAAGAAACTTTACAATTTTTAGTACCTTCAAAGTCATTGCTCTGATATCAGGATACAGAACAGTTTTACTCCCCCAAAACCTCCTTGGTACTAAACCTTGTAGTCATAGGAAAGGGCTTTCTCTCTCTCTCTCTCTCTCTCTCTCTTGCTCACTGCTCTATTGCCAATGCTTAGAATATTAGCTGGCATAAAGGACACTTGGTAAATATTTGTTGAATTAATTAATTAAACATGTATCGATGCCAACAAATGTTGGATATTGATATTGTGAGGGTTACCAGGACAAATCTCTCCTGGAGGTGAGGCCTTAACTTTTTTTTTTTTTTTTAAACACAAAACAAGACAGAGATAGTTTGGCTGACAGAATCTTAAGAAATTTTTATTGGTGCCAGGCATCCCCTATTGGATCCCCTCTCCCAACCATCACTGCAACTACTTGTGGGCATATGGGCAAGATGACCAACTAGGAGAAAAAGCTGTGATTCAGCTATCAGCTGACTTTTGGTGGCTCCCTGACCCAGTGATGGGTTCCCTAGAGCAAACTCCACTATCCTTAATTTCTGGGTGTTCTTTACCAGAGTATCAGATGCTTTACCAGAAAGCATCTTCAACAGGGTCAGGTCTGGAAGTCTGTTCAATGGAGAAAGTCTCAATGAATTCTCTTGGAAGGAAAGTAACAAAAGCAAGCTAGAGGTACAAATTATTCAAAGCCATTCTGCTTAAGATGCTGTCAGCTCCTTAGCACCACTTGAAAAATTCTGGCCCCCTTCAGTGCTCATTCAGCCCAGAAATAGAGCCCAAATTCACTGCTCATTCCATTTGGGTTGCGAATCTCCATGTAAAGATTAGAATTACTTCACAATACACATGAGTGAGGTGCACTGCTTTCACAGGGTCTAAAGAATGAGGAAAAGAGATGGTGTAAAAGAACACGGCGAGGAGGCACAAGGAAAACCTGCAACAAATAACTCCCATTTCTGTTGTAAGCAGCGTTATGACTCATTTGCATCCCACAGGGTTATACAGCGAAGGAGACATGCCTCGGTTTCCTTCTGGCTTAGACATTCATGATTCAGTTGATTGGTATTTTCCTCTTTGGCTACAAAGACCTATACTGTCAAGTGGTTCCTTGTTTTCTTAGTGCATGGTCTCAATTTCTTTCTCCCCTGTGCCTTGTACAAATGTCATCCAGCCCATGCCATCCTGCTCCCCCAGGAGACAGAATAGGAGTGAGGGTAGAGGGGACATGACTCACCTATGTGCTCCCTGATTTTGGTCTCTGAAGTCGATGAACTGCCTGGTTCTCAGGAAAAAGCCAAACTCTTGAGTTGGTCCCAAAGTCCTTCTTGACCTGGCATTCCCCAAGTTATTCACCATAACTGGATTTTTCACTTCACAAATGCATCCTTCTCTCTCTTCCTCTTGTTCTCTGACCTTTTCACATACTGTTTTTTTTTCTTTTTCTGATACTCTTTCTCCTCATATTTGCCTGAGAAAACATCATCTTATCCTTGGAGGTTTAGGATCATCTCTCCTAGGAAACCTTCCCAGGTTCCCCCTTCCAGATTCTGTAGGGGGTTCCTACTCTGTCCTATCCTTGCCTTCATGTGCATAGGTAATTCTATTACAATTAGTGTCCAGTATCTTCTCCCACATTCAACTGTAAACTCTGCACAGTAGGGACCTTATGTCTCCTGCTCACCACTCCATGGCCAGCACTCACAGCAAGCCCAGAACACGAATGCCATATTTGTTGAGAGCTAACTGGGTTTTGACCCAGGATAAATCCAATGTGGCAGAAACTAGACTGATCTTTCTGGGAAGACAGCAAAGGACCCTTACTGGTCCAAGTAATTGAGAAAATAGTTACAAGGCCAGATTTCCTTTTAAACATCTTCAACTCAAAATCCAAAGTGGCTACTCTCCCAAACTGTGCAATTCCATTCTTTAGCCCAAGATCCTAGATGTTGAGATCCTACTTCCTGGAAGTGTCCAAGTGTCCTTGTGGTCAGGAAGATGAAGTAATTTTTCTGTTGACAAGTTTCCTCAGGCCCCCTTTCAGATCCCGGTTCCTCAAGCTATAGATAAAGGGGTTCAGCATGGGGGTGACTGCAGTGTACATCACAGCAGAGGCTTTCTCCTTCACAGCTGTGCGCACAGAGGAAGGACACAAATAGACCCCAATGGTGGTCCCATAGAAGAGAGCAACCACAGAGAGGTGGGAGCTGCAGGTGGAAAAGGCTTTCTTCTTGCCCCCTGCAGAGGGGACCTTCATGATGGCCACAATGATGCGAGCATAGGAGGTCAGGATGCAGATGAAAGGTGTGGCTATCACCATCCCAGCCACGATGAGCACAAAGATCTTGTTCACAGAGGTGTCAGTGCAAGAAAGCCTGAGAAGGGGGGTGAGGTCACAGAAGTAGTGGGGCAACTCATTGTTCCCACAGAAAACCAGACGGGCCATCAGGAGAATATGAATGAGGGAGATGAAACAGGAAAACATCCATGGGCCACCAACCAGCAGGCCACAGAGGCGTGGGCTCATGATGGTGGTGTAGTGTAAGGGGTGACATATAGCCACAAACCTGTCATAAGCCATCACAGCAATTAAAACACTGTCCATAATGCCAAAGAAATGGAAAAAGTACATCTGGGTCAGGCAGCAGGGATAGGAGATTGACTTGCTCCTGATTTGGATGTTCACCAACATCTTGGGGACTGTGTCGGTGGCCAGACAGAAATCAACCAAGGAGAGATTGGCCAGGAAGAAGTACATGGGAGTGTGGAGGTGGGAGTCTGAGCTGATGGCCAGGATGATGAGCAGGTTTCCCACTACGGTGACCACATACATGCACAGAAACAGAGTGAAGAGGAGGGTCTCCTGCTCTGGACTTTCTGAAAGTCCCAGGAGGATAAATTCAGGTGCACTGGTTTGGTTCCTTGGTTCCATGGGTAATATTCCTCTGGAAGTATTGAAAGGATGATATTCCAGGAAAGCTACAGAGATGGTTCTGGAAGATCAGATGAGATTACAACCCATTTCCCATCTGGACTAAGAATAACATCTGTTTATATACAGGCTCCATACTGAACTACTGATGAAGTGTTTATAGCAACTCGTATGTCAAGGTTTAGTCGTAGGACCCTCCCATGAAGATTCCCGTTTCAGAAAACTGTTGAGAGAGTTTACCATGCATGAAAACTGACTGAAAAAAACTAAGGGATTTACATCAGGATAAAAACAAACTGAATTAAAAATAGGCAATATCCAGGAAGCAATGAAGAGCCAAGTAACTTGTTTATATCTAGAAAAAAAGCTAAAAAAAACCCCCACCGAGTTTTAAAATAATAATAATAATTCCACATAAACAAGATGGATTAAGATACTAGGGAAAAATTATATGTACTACAAAAGAGGAATTAGAATAAGTGTTGAAAGGTTCTTGCCTTGAGTTGCAGGAGAACAAAAATGTTGGGTATTTTGGAGTTTCCGCATGACTTAAGTTTAAGCGTAACCACTAAAATAATGGATACAGAATTTATAACTTGTAAATTACAATAGGGGAGTAACAGAATTTAAGAGATTTTGGTCAAACCATTTTAAGTCAGGAAAGGAATTATAAAGAAGCAAAGAAAAATCACAAAATATATGGGTAATTATAACAAATGTTTAAATGGCTTTAATCTTTAAAAACAGAGACTCTCAGACTGGACAAAGGAACAAAATTCTATTATCTCCTGTGTGCAAGAGATATACATAACCTGTAATGATGTAGAAAGTTTGACCATCAGGAAATAATAAAGGTATATCAAGAAATACTAACCAAGATGAGGATGAACAGCTTATTTTAGGATATGTGCTGCTGAAGAGAGTGGAAGACAGGCAGCTTGTTGATATCAGATGAGGCATACCTAAGGCAAAGACATAAAAAAGGATGAGGAAAGTCAATATATCATAATAAAAGGAAAATTGACCAGAAAAAGAAAAAAAAGCAGCTAATAACTGATATATATTTTATATATATGTTATATATATTATACATAAAATAACTAATATGCATTTAATAGCACAAGCTTACAATATATAAAGAAAAAACTAACAGAACTGTAAGGAAAAGATGATAAACCACAGCATATTAGAAGATTTTATCATATTTTTTTTTAGTAGCTGAGAGACCGGGGGTAGGAGCATGCAAAATTTTGGTAAGGGTATAGAAAATTAGGCCATAAAGCAAATGTTAATACCAAAGAGTACATGTCAAACAGGGCATGTTTTCTGATCATAATGTAGTCAAATTAGAAATCATTAATAAAAGATAATCAGCCTGTTTCTATATTTTTGGAGCTATTAAAAGGACATTTAAAAATAATGTATGCATCATCATTGAAACCAGGAATATTTATACTTTTTAAAAAACCTAACATCCATCTGTCTATCTGTCCATCTGTCTGTCTATTATCTATCTATGTAGATATATAGATACAGATATGCACAATGCAATATTACGCAGACTTTTAAAAAGATGAGATCTTGCCATTTGCAACAACATGGGTGGACCTAGAGGGTATAATGCTAAGTGAAATTAGACAGAGAAAGGCAAATGCTGTATGATTTCACTCCTGTGTGTAATCTAAAAAAAAACAACAACAAATGAACAAACAAAAAGCAGAATCAGACCTATAAATACAGAGAACAAACTGAAAGTTGCCAGAGGGAGGGGGCGGGGGGATGGGCAAAATGGGTGAAAGGGAGTGGGAGATATAGGCTTCCAGTTACAGAATGAATGAAGTCCCAGGAATAAAAGGCACAGCTTAGGGAACACAGTCAATGATGTAATAGCATCGTATGGTGACAGATAGAGGCCACACCTGTGGTGAGAATAACATAATGTGTCGAGAAGTTGAATCTCTAGATTGTCCACCTGAAATGAAACACTGTATCAACTATACTCAAAAAAGGCACCCCACAAAACAAAAATCTTACCTAATCAAAGAGATGCAGGGAAACCAGTATGTAGAAGTACATTCATATGCTTAAATGCATAATTTGGAAAAGAAAGCTTGAAACTTTAAAACTACTGAAGGTCCTAAGAGAAGACCTACACAATTAGACAGATTACATGATCATGTTTTCTCAGTTCATAATCCTGTTTCCCTTTAGTGATCACTTACTATGTGATGTCACGAAGACAGGAGAACAGTTTTCCATCCTCCCTGCAAAGAACACCGAGTTTGACAATTTGCCATCAACCAAAGGATGCGTGTTGGAGCCCAGGGTCCAGTGGAGTTCTAGCACACAACTAGAGCGGAGAAATCTGATATTTGACACTTGGAAGAAGGTGAGAGGAACAACTTCACTGTAGCCATGGTCGCACTTCCCCAAGGCAGCACAGCTCAGTGTCAAGAAGACACCCTCAGCCCGTGATTTTTCCCACATGGTAAAGTAAGAGCATGTGAGCGAGTGTTTGACTCCCCCAGCTGTGCAGTGTGCTGACCCACTTCCTTCTCACCCCATGCAGGGAGCTATGCCAGGAGGGCAGGGAGAGGCTGGGAGCACAGCAGGCAAGGCTCCCAATGCATCAGAGGGCTCCATATCCTGCTAACTATTCCACAGATTCCATCAGGAAGCCTGCCCGCACACTGCTGGTAATGCTTCTCACCTGTAGACTCTCCCAACTCTCCTGCAAGCTCTCCCAGTGCCCCGAGTGCCTCACCCATGAACACCACCAAGCCACGGCTGGCTGGCTCCCAGTGCATACCCCCACGGGCAGCAAGTCTGGGCATTTGAAGAAGGCTAGTGAGCAAGTGTGGAAAACCAGCCCAACTCTGAGGAATTGAGAGAAAACACACCAACTTGAGCATTTCAGGGCACCATCCCAGGGAAAGCAAACTGGAGGCTGTCAGCCTCTGGCCTGGCTTTTCAGGATCTAAAGAAGATACACAGTCTCAGGAATGCCCCCTCCTCATTGGGAAGAAGTGTGGAGCAGAGGTATTCACTGGAAAGGTCTAAGAATCCATTGAAAAGCCTAAGAATCCCTAGAAGGGCTAACAGAGAGATTCCCCCGCCCCCTCCAAGCCAGTCAGTAAAAGACTGGAGGATGTAACTGCTACTTCAAATGTGAAAACATCAATGAATGATTTCAGGGAATGTCAAAAAATCAACAAAACATGACACAGCCAAATGACACAATAATTTTCTATTAACTGACCCTTAAGAAATACAGATCGATGGGGTGCGTGGGTGGCTCAGCCAGTTGGGCAGCTGCCTTCGGCTCAGGTCATGATCTCACAGTCTTAGGATTGGACACTGCACCGGGCTCTCCACTCAGTCAGCAGCAGGTCTGCTTCTCCTTCTCCCTCTGTGATACTTTGCATACCATTTCAGGATGTTCATGAAATGTCCTACATCCCCATTAGGATTTACTTTTTAAAACTTTCTTTGTACAGGTCTGCTACTTTTCAGAGGTAATTCTCAGACTTACAGCTCCAGGCTTCCAACACCCAGACCTGAATTATTGCCTGCAAACTCAGTATTTCTACCTGGAAATATTTACAAATACAGTGTGGAATAATGGGAAGCTCCCAGATAATTGGATCCAGACAGACCAGAATTAAAACCCTGGCTTCTTAACGTAGTGACAATTAACATCGCTAAACTTCATTTTCTGTATCTTTATACGTGGGAGAAATAATACCCACCTCTGAGTTTTCTTAGAAGCTAAAATGAGGTAGCATGTGGGAAGGGACCCAGGTAGGGCTCAGCATCACGGCACAGTCTCAGCCAACATTAGGCAACATCACCTCAGATGCTAAGGAAGGACTCTGAAAAGAGACACACCTGGATATGATTCATGGGTCACCCCATACTAGCTAAGTGACCTTGAGTAAACTGCCTAACCACTAAAACCTCACTTTCTTTGAAAGGGAACAATGATAATGTTGTATAACGAATAGGATTTTCTTGAGGATCAAATGAGATATGTATATAAAATTATCTACAGCGTCTGACCAGAATAAAATGGTTATAGTAAGCAGTGATATCTCCCTTTTGTCCCTCATGGCAAGTTCATTATATAAAAAATGAAGTCTATTTTCTTCTAGAGCCTCTCTTTCTGTGAATGAGATCACCATTCCTCTAGACAACTGATTGAAACATTTCTTCCACTGCCAAAAGCAATCCATCAATGAGCTGCTACAACTTCCAGAAGCTGAATATTCCATTCTTCTACTCATTTTCCATCTCCTCCCACTATTACTTGCAAGTAAATCAAGTCTCCCATTCCTTCTGGGTTGCCAAGTCCTAGTTCTTAGTCTTTATATATCCATTCTCCTTCCTTCAAAGAATCCTGAAATCTTTGTCAGATTAATCCTCATGAAGTATACCTCTGTCTATAACACTTTTATTTTATTTTAAGATTTTTTATTTATTTATTTGACCTACAGAGATCACAAGTAGGTGGAGAGGCAGGCAGAGAGAGAGAGAGGAGGAAGCAGGCTCCCCACTGAGCGGAGAGCCCAATGCAGGGCTCCATCCCAGGACTCTGAGATCATGACCTGAGTCGAAGGCAGAGGCTTTAACCCACTGAGCCACCCAGGTGCTCTGTCTATAACACTTTTATTCACTTTTCCATTCACCCACTCATTTATTCCATGAACAATTACTGATGGTTGCCATATACCAGGATTTGGGCTGAGTGGCAGGGACAAAGACATGAAATGACACAGACCCTGTCCTCCAGACACTTGAGAGCAGGGATTGTATGTCTTTGCTTGGTTTTGTGGCCAGCATCCTATATGGGATTCACAAGGCATAAACACAACTGTTCAATGTCTGCATGAATAAATAATAATTCTCCTTTATACTGAGTGCCTTCTGTAACAACAGGTACTGCCCTAAGTTCTTTGCCAATTTGCTACTCGCAAGAACCCACTGAGCTTGGTCCCACTTCATATAAGGTAACATATAAGAGAACATAAGGAACCATGTAACATATAAGCAAATGGAGAGACAAGGACATTAATAAAATCAAATGGTGCGGGGCGCCTGGGTGGCTCAGTGGGTTAAGCCTCTGCCTTCGACTCAGGTCATGATCTCAGGGTCCTGGGATCGAGTCCCGCATTGGGCTCTCTGCTCAGCAGTGAGCCTGCTTCCCTCTCTCTCTCTCTCTCTCTGCCTACTTGTGATCTCTGTCAAATAAATGGAATCTTAAAAAAAAAAAAATCAAATGGTGCCTCACAGACAGCAGGTGGCAGAACTAAGCCAAGCAGTCTAAATATATAAGGAATATATACATTCATGCTTCAATATATACATTCATACTTATGTATATACATACAATATATACATTCATATTTCATCTCTACAATTTCAAGAATCTGGAGCGAACTGATAAATTCAAAGTTCAAGAAAGGAAACAGACTTAAGAGGCATTTATCAAATTATGAGGAAATGGACATAATAGAAAATTACCCTGAAAATTTATAAGAATCCTCAGGAAATGCAGCTGAATCAGGCAGTGATCGTTGGCAAGTCTGCCACCTACACTAAGTCTTCATGAGCCACTGTTGTCCACTGAATAAAACCCAAATGTATACCTTCATTTGAAAAAAATATCCTAATTCTACTGGAAATCTGCATGTCTTGCTCTACTTACTACTGCCCTCCTAAAATTACGTTTTACCCCAGATTTGGGGCAGGGGACAACATGCCCATCTCCATCACAATGCATCCTTTCCTGTCATTTCCTGTCTCCATCCTTTTTCACATTTCATATTAATGAATTCCTAGTATGTGCCAAGCACTATAATAGAGATATTACATATACGGCATGTCATCCTAACAACAAACTGTGATGAAGGGATTATAATGCCCCTTCTACAAATGAGATGATTGAGGCCCCAAATGGGGAAAGGATGTGTAACTTCCACAGTTATTAAATGCTGAGCTGCCACCATAGGTCTGCCTGAGTCCCAAACTCACAGCCATTCCACTGAGCCATGCTGCCCTTCTGCATGCTTTCTTCCTGAAGTTCCTTAGCCCCCTTACCATCTCCCACCGAATTCCCACTCACTTCCTCTGTCACTCCCGGTTTTTCCACAACTCTTGGGAGAAGTTTAAGTCTCTGTAACGGGGATACTCACATGCTCCCTAATCATCTTGATGACGCTCTACTCAAAGAAACACAATTCCCATCTCACACGCAACCCTAGAGCTTGGTATCCATGTTTTCTCAGCAGGAAAGACCAGGAATCTCAATGACTTCAGAGACTCAGTGATGGAAATAACTCGAACTTATGCCAACGCAGCCTGATGGAAACACTTTCTTCTTCGAGATACTGAAGTGAACTTGGAAAAGCAGGTCCAGATACTAAGACCGTGCTCCCGGCTTGTTGTAGAAGAAGGAAGACTCCTTATACTTAATGTCTCCAATTCAAAGAATTGTTTGTCTAAAGAAACATAGTTATCATTTAGCCACTGAATTCGAAAACTCAAGAGTTTCAATGACTAATTTTTTAAATTAACACAAATGACAGGATAAATGTTCATATAAAAGGAAAGTTTCAATTTAGTTTTTTTTTTAATTTTATTAATTTCATTTCTTTTCAGCGTAACAGAATTCATAGTTTTACAACACACCCAGTGCTCCATGCAATGCGTGCCCTCCATAATACCCACCACCTAGTGGTTTAATGCCTTTTTTGAATTACCAGTTTAACCTAAATTTTGAAAAAAAAATGTTGTGTATTAATACACATAACATACTCTTTGATGATAGGGAGAACATTGGTCATATTTAGCAAACATTTTTACATTCAAACCTGGATATTAAAATAAATGAAATGATTACTTTGAATCACTGTCTGTCAAGGTTCATGATTCACATTTTGGGATGGATTCTTTTCTTAATGCAATATCTAACTTTTGATAATTTTTAAAAATTAATATTTGATCAGATAATGTAAGTCAAAATGCAGAGAATCCTTTAAAAGGAGACACTATTTGTCTATGTAGCAACAGCTCCAAGGTATTTTTGGGCAGTTTGATACCTTTTATATCAGAAATATTTCAGATATACAGATATCTGAAAATTTAAATTGACAAAATGCTATCTTTAAGACTTCAAAATGATAAATATTTTTTTAATAAAATTGGCCTCAAACTAATGACATCTGTAAGCAAATAAAAATTAAATATTACTTTAATGACAGAAACCGAATGTTAGAAGTTGTCTCTCTTCATTGGAGATTTAATTATAAAAGTTCCAGCAAATCTTAGCTTTAAAGGCCCTTATTTGATAAAGTTGGATGCTTGGTGAGGAAATTACAACTGCCCCTAGAGTTATAAAAAACCTCAGCTTTATAAAATGCATCTACTCATGAAGGTAATTTCTCAAACTGGTGATCAAAATGTAAAATTTAATACAGTAACAATATGTCATTGGAGTGTATACATGTTTCTGAGTAATTTTTTAAATAAACGTTATGAATTAATAAAAAGAAGATTTGATGTAAATTATGGGCTTTGGAAAGGGCTTGCTAGCATCATAGCAAGACTATGTTGAGCAGACTCATGAGCCACCACTAGATTCAGGCCTGAGACCTAGATGCTAACTTGAGCCCAACAGAACCACCCAGCTCTCTTGAGAACACTATTCTCTTTCTGCTGCCTGCATTCTCTCTAATCGTTCTCAAACTTTCATTTCTTCTCTCACTCTCTCTTTTCTCTCTCTCCTGTTCTCTCTCACTCTCTCCTCTTATTTTCCAAGTCCACTTACTATCTTTCCTCTTCCTGACATTATCACTGAAGCAAACTTCACTCAGTTTCCTCCCTGGTGATGGTCAATAAAGATGCTGCTCTGCTTCCACAAAGTACAAGAATGATGAGGTTATATCTTGGGGACAGATGATGCCTCATAGAGGCACAGGTAGGTATCCACCTGGCCCAAAAAAGAAAAGCTAGGGTGGGGATGAATTATAAGAACAGAGGGAATATTTACAAGTTCTGGGCCAATAAGAAGTCAACTCCCAAGGCTCCTTGTTAGACAAATTGTCCAATTTCATTTCTATTCCCTGAATAGTTGTTTCCTGTGGGGGCTGGGACATGGCAGTAGGAAGCCTGTACTGACTATGTGAGGTCTTCAGGAGGCAACTTACTGCAGGTTGTAGGTTTCTCAACGTGCTCTGCATCCTCTCCTCAGGGAGCAAACCCTCCTAAACTCTGTCTCCCCAAGGTCAAGGGCTTCTCGTAGAGGAAGTATCTACTCTTCTTTGAAGCCAGAGTTCCTCACCAGCTCAAGAACCAAGAAACATCTCCCTGCATTCCCCCAGTGATGTTACACTGAGAAACAAAGGCTTCCTCCAGTCCCATTTACCCTCAAGAGGGCAACTCTCTGTAAACACACCATCAGTTCCTTCTAGTTCTGCTGATGGAGAAAGTAGAATCTTACCTGATGGGCATACATGAAGATAGAGGCTAGTTGAATGGGTCTGCATCCAGATCCTTGATCTGAGTATTGGTCCCAGGTTGGCATCAGTGGGAGTCTCTACTTCTGCATTTTCAGTTTTATGAGGTCACCGCCAGATTATCAGGTCATGGGTCAATAAACACCCATGGAACCAACTGATACATTACGTATCAGCTTTTAAAAGCCTTTAATTATAGAAATCACCCAACCATAGACAAAAGTAGAGAACATAGCACTAGGCTGAGTCATATGAAACTGGCAACATTCCACCATTTTTTTACCAACAAAATGGGCAATTTTTCTCATGCCTCAGCTTGAAACCCCATGTATTCATCACTTAGTTTCAATTCTTATCAATTCAGAGTCTTGTTTCATATGTACTCTACCTACTTTGACCTTTTATAAAAATTTCTTTTCAGTGTTCCAGAATTCATTGTTTACGCACCACACCCAGTGCTCCATGCAATACGTGCCCTCCATAATATTCACCACCTGGCTCACCCAACCCCCATCCTCCTCCCCTCCAAAACCCTCAGTTTGTTTCTCAGAGCCCACAGTCTCTCATGGTTCATCTCCCCCTCTGACTTCCCCCAACTCACTTCTCCTCTCCTTCTCCCAATGTCCTCTGTGTTATTCCTTATGCTCCACAAGTAAGTGAAACCATATGATAATTGACTCTCTCTGCTTGACTTATTTCACTCAGCATAATCTCTTCTAGTCCCGTCCATGTTGATATAAAAGTTGGGTATTCATCCTTTCTGATGGAGGCATAATATTCCATTGTATACATGGACCATATCTTCTTTATCCATTCATCTGTTGAAGGGCATCTTGGTTCTTTCCACAGTTTGGTGACTGTGGCCATTGCTGCTATGAATGTTGGGGTACAGATGGCCCTTCTTTTCACTACATCTGTATCTTTGGGGTAAATACCCAGTAGTGCAATTGAAGAGTCATAGGGAAGCTCTATTTTTAATTTCTTAAGGAATCTCCACACTGTTTTCCAAAGTGGCTGCAGCAACCTGCATTCCCACCAACAGTGTAAGAGGGTTTTCCTTTCTCCACATCCTCTCCAACACATGTTGCTTCCTGTCTTATTAATTCTGGCCATTGTAACTAGTATAAGATGGTATCTCAATGTGATTTTTGATTTGAATCTCTCTGATGGATAATGATGATGAACATTTTTTCATGTGTCTGTTAGCCATTTGTATGTCTTCTTTGGATAGTGTCCATGTCTTCTGCCCATTTTTTGACATGATTATCTGTTTTGTGTGTGTTGAGTTTGAGGAGTTCTTTATAGATCTTGATATCCGCCATTTGTACTGTCATTTGTGAGTATCTTCTCCCATTCTGTGGGTTGCCTCTTTGTTTTGTTGACTGTTTCCTTTGCTGTGCAGAAGCTTTTGATCTTGATGAAGTCCCAAAAGTTCATTTTTGCTTTTGTTTCCTTTCCCTTTGGAGACATATCTTGAAAGAAGTTGCTGTGGCTGAAGTCAAAGAGGTTACTGCCTATGTTCTCCTCTAGGATTTTGATAGATTCCTCCCTCACGTTGAGATCTTTTATCCATTTAGAGTTTATATTTTTGTATGGTGTAAGAGAATGGTCAGGTTTCATTCTTCTACACATAGCTGTCCATTTTCCCAGCACCATTTATTGAAAAGACTTTTTTCCACTCTTTTTTCCTGCTTTGTTGAAGATTATTTGACCATAAGGTTGAGGGTCCATATCTGGGCTCTCTACTCTGTTTCACTGGTCTATGTGTCTGTTTTTGTGCCAGCACCATGCTGTCTTGGTGATCACAGCTTAGTAGTAGAGCTTAAAAATCAGGCAACGTGATGCCCCCAGTTTTGTTTTTCTTTTTCAACCTTTCCTTAGCAATTTGGGATCTCTTCTGATTCCATACAAATTTTAGGATTGTTTGCTCCAGCGCTTTGAAAAATGCTGGTGGAATTTTGATCAGAATGGCATTGAAAGTATAAATTGCTCTAGGCATTATGGACATTTTAACAATGTTTATTCTTCTGATCCATGAGCAGGGAATGCTTTTCCATCTTTTTTTGTCTCCTTCAATTTCTTTCATGAGTGTTCTGTAGATCCTTTACCTCTTTGGTTAGGTTTATTCCCAGGTATCTTATGGTTCTTTGTGCTGTAGTAAATGCAATTGATTCTCTTATTTCCCTTTCTGTATTTTCATTGTGAGTGTATAAGAAAGCAACTTATTTCTGTACATTGATTTCGTATCTTGCCACATTACTGAATTGCTGTATGAGTTCTAGTAATTTGGGGGTGGAGTCTTTTGGGTTTTCCATGTAAAGTACTGTGTCATCTGGGAAGAGAGAGAGTTTGACTTCTTCACTGCCAATTTGAATACCTTTTATCTCTTTTTGTTGTTTGATTGCTGTTGCTAGGACTTCTAGTACTGTGTTGAACAAGAGGGGCGAGAGTGGGCATCCTTTTTGTGCTCCTGATCTCAAAGGGAACTCTGTCAGCTTTTCCCCATTAAGGGTGATATTTGCCAACCCTCCACACAAGAAAGGAAATAATCGAGATTAGAGCAGAGATGAATGAGATAGAAACTAAAGATACATTAGAACACATCAATGAAACTAGAAGCTGGTCTTTTGAAAGAATCAGTAAGATCAATAAACCATTGGCCAAACTAATCCAAAAGAAAAGAGAGAGAACCCAAATTAACAAAATTATGAATGAAAAGGGAGAGATCTTGAGTAACACCATGGAAACAATCATGAGAAATTATTATCAACAGTAACATGCTAATAAGTTAAGCAACCTAGATGAAATGGATGCTTTCCTGGAAACCTAGAAACTTCCAAAACTGAATCAGGAAGAAATTGACAGCCTGAATAGACCAACATCTAGTAACAAGATTGAAGCAGTGATCAAAAACCTCCCAAAAAACAAGAGCCCAAGGACCTGAAAGATTCCCTGAGGAATTCTACCAAACATTCAAAGAAGAAATAATACCTATTCTCCTGAAACCATTTAAAAAAACTGAAGCAGAAGGCAAATTTCCAGAATTTTTATGAAGCCAGCATTACCCTGGTCCCCAAACCAGGCAAAGACCCCACCAAAAAGGAGAATTTTAGACCAGTATCTCTGATAAATATGATGCCAAGATTCTCAACAAGATCCTAGCTAACAGGATCCAACAGTACATTAAAAAGATTATCCATCATGACCATGTGGGATTTATCCATGGGATGCAGGGGTAGTTCAACATTCACAAATCAATCAATGTGATGGAACAAATCAATAAGAAAAGAGAGAAGAAACACATGGTCCTCTCAATTGTTGCAGAAAAAGCACTTGACAAGATATAGCATATGTTCCTGATTAAACGATTCAAAGTATAGGGATAGAGGGAACATTCCTCTACTTCATAAAAGCTATCTATGAAAAACCTACTTTGATCTCTTAATAGGAATTCTTTCAGAGCAAATTCCATACATCATATGATTTCCGTGTGTCTCTAAAAAAAAAAAACAACCTTCTTTTAAAAAGGATAAACACAATACCATTATTTTACTTTAAAATATTAGTAATCACATATCATTAAATATTCTGTTATTTAAATTACCCAAATTGCCTAACTTTGATCATTTTTTTTCACATTAGAACCCAGGTAACAACTATATATTCCAATTAATTGATAGTTGTCTAAAATCCCTTTTAAGCTCTAGGATTTCTCCCCCACTTGCTTATCCCCTTTGAAATTTATCTGTTGAAGAAATGGTCTGGATTTTACTGACTGCATTTTTAAGCAATTTTCAAATATTCCTCCTAAAAGTTGTAATTATAAACTGATGTTTAGATCTAGATATCTGAACAAATTCAGGATTGATATTGGGGGAGGGGGAGAAGCATACTCCATAGGTGGTTGTGGACTTTATTTTTTTCCCCAACTTTATTAAGATACGACTGACAAAATTGTTTTGTAACATATTTAAACTATACAGAACAATGATTTTATAGACATATACATTGTGAAAGTATTTCTACAATCATGCTAATTAACATACCCATCACCTTACATGTTTACTTTTATTTAGAGAGAACACTTAAATTCTACTATCTTATCAAATTTCAATCGTGTGATATAGTATTACTAACTATAGTCATCATGTTAAACATTATATCTTCAGAACTTATTCATCTTATAACTGAAAGTTTGTATCCTTTTACCAACCTTTCCCTAATTCCCCCATCCCCCAGCCCCAGACAACCACTATTCTACTCTCTGTTTCTGTGAATTCAAACTTTTTAAAAATTTCACATATAAATGATACCTTGCAGTAATTATCTTTCTCTAATGGGCTCATTTCACTTAGCATAATTCCTTCCATGTTCATTCATAGTGTTGTAAGTGGCAGGATTTCCTTCATTTTTAAGGCTGAATAATATTCCATTGTATATATACACACCATATTTTCTTTATCCATTCATCCATCAATGGGCACTGAGGTTGTTTCCATACCTTGGCTATTGCGAATAATGTTTCCACGAACATGGGAGTACAGGAATTTCCTCAAGTTGATTTCATTTCCTTTAATATACACCCAGAAGTGAAATTGCTGGATCATATGGTAGTTCTGTTTTTTTTTCCTGGAAGCTTTATACTGTTTTTCATTAGTGGCTGTATGAGTTTATATTCCCACACACAGTGTAATGCTGGAGGAAGCACATATTTTTCATTGTCTCTATTTCTGTGAAATCTGAAGTCATTTAGATTCATTGCCTGGATACATCATTTCATGAAAGACTACAAATGAAAGTATCCTATCAGACTTTCACTTATGAGCTGGAATACTTCTACAAAAATAAACTTCCCCTCCTTAAGTCTGTGGTCAGTCTGAGGCACTCTTTGTAGAGGAAAGTCAGCAAAAATGTTTGAATCTTTCTATTATTTCCATTTACTTACTGGTTTTAAAAATAATTTCTCTTTAACATTTTCTACAGATGACAGTGAGTCTGTGGTTTTTTTTCCAATCATTATTTGAATCCCTGTATTTTTTATTATTTTTTAATTTCTTTTCAGCATAACAGAATTCAGTTTTTTAAAAATTTTTAAATTTCTTTTCAGTGTAACAGAATTCATAGCTTTTGCACCACACCCAGTGCTCCATTCAATGCGTGCCCTCCATAATACCCACCACCTGGCTCCCCCAACCTACCACCCCCCACCCCTTCAAAACCCTCAGGTTGCTTTTCAGAGTCCATAGTCTCTCATGGTTCATCTCCCCCTCCAATTTCCCTCCACTCCCTTCTCCTCTCCATCTCCCCATGTCCTCCGTGTTATTTGTTATGCTCCACAAATAAGTGAAACCAAATTGTGGGAATTGAATCCCTGTATTTTTAACATTTTTTTTTTTGAACAACAAAATTTATTCTCTCATAGTTTTGGAGACCAGAAGCCCCAAATCAAGGTCTAGGCAGGCTTAGTTCCTTCTGGAAACTGAGAAACAATCTATTTTCTGCTTCTCTTCAGCTTCTGCTGACAGCAGGAGATCCTTGGCATTCTTCAGCATGGGGTTATTCCAAAATCTGCTTTCACCTTCACATGGCCTTCTTCCCTGTGTCTGTGTGCCTTGAAGCTATCACTTCCTCTGTATATAAGGATGCCAGTCATTGGATTTAGTGCTCTCTTTAACATCATTTCATTGTAAAATCTTTACCTTTGTTTCACCTGCAAAAACTCTACTAAATCTTTGTAAAGTCACAGTCTGAGGTTCTAGGTGGACATGAATTGGGAGAGTGGATAGTATTCAACCCATTAAAGTCACCCTAGAAATTGCCTCTTGGGGTGTCTGGGTGGCTCAGTCGGTTAAGTGTCTGATTCTTGGTTTCAGCTCAGGTCATGATCTCAGGGTCATGAGACTGAGCCCCAGGGCAGGCTCCCCCACTCAGTGTGGAGTCTGCTTGAGATTCTCTCTCTCTCCCTCTTCCCCTGCCCCTCCCATCATCGTGTTCTCTCTCCCTCTATCTCTCTCTCAAATAAATAATTAAAAATTTTTTTAAAGAAATTGCCTCTAAAATGTGGTTTAGCATCACTTTTTTTTGGTCTGATGCTATTGCCATTAGACATAGCTGTTAAAAGTCAACTTTCACTGCTTGATTTATTTCTCTCAGCATAATCTCCTCCAGTCCCATCCATGTTGATGTAAAAGTTGGGTATTCATCTTTTCTGATGGCTGAGTAATATTCCATTGTGTATATGCACCACATTTTCTTTATCCATTCATCTGTTGAAGGGCATCTCGGCTCTTTCCACAGTTTGGCTATTGTGGACTGTTCTGCGAGATAAATAAATGCTGGAAATCTAAAAAAGAAAAAAAAAGTCAACTTTCAAAATTGCTTTTGTGATTTTTCTTTAACATCCTTTAAAATGTAATTTTAAAGGCATTCCTGTTTCTTTTTACAAAATCAACAAATGTTAATTGAAGGAAAATTGGAAAATACAGAAAAGTACAAATGAGAAAGTAAAACCCCTTGTATTCTCACTGCTCAAAGGAAAAGGTTCTCTCTCCCCCTCTCTCTTTACCACTTTAACCATTTTTAACTGTACAGCTCAGTGGCATTAAGTATGTTCACATTTGGGCATCCATCCATCTCCATCTTTCTCCAAACCATCCATCTCCAAACTTTCTCATCTTCCCAAACTGAAACTCTGTCTCCACAAAACACTAACTCCCCATCCTCTCTCCCTCCAGCCATTGGTAAGTATCATTCCACTTTCTGTTGTTATGAATCTGATTCTTGTTTGCACCTCATATAAGTGGACTCACACACAGTGTCTGATTTTGTGTATGACTTACTTCACTTAGCATAATGTATTCAAGGTTCATCTATGTTGTAGGAGCAATGGACACTCGGGTTTCTTCCCCACATGTAGCAATGGTGAATAATGTTGCTATGAACATGGATACCCAAGCATCTGTTTGAGTCCTTGCTTTCAATTTTCAATGGGGGGGGCACATACCTAAAAGTGGAATGCTTGATCAGATGATAATTCTGTGTTTAATTTTTTGAGGAACTGCCATACTATTTTCCATAGCATCT
Source organism: Mellivora capensis (assembly GCA_004024625.1). Classification (NCBI taxonomy): domain Eukaryota; kingdom Metazoa; phylum Chordata; class Mammalia; order Carnivora; family Mustelidae; genus Mellivora; species Mellivora capensis. The sequence continues at coordinate 25,053 of PISX010009310.1, forward strand.
ACACCATTTTGTATTTCTACAAGCAAAAGTTCCAGGTTATCCATATATTTGTCAAAACTTGTTTTTTTTTATTTGCCTGTTTTGTTTTTATAATAGCCATCCTAATAAATGTGAAGTGGCATCTCATTGAGGTTGATTTGCATTTTCCTAATGACTGATGATCTTGAATACTTTTTCATGTGCTTAGTGGCCATTTGTATATTCTCTTTAGAGAAATGTCTATTTAAATCCTTTCCCCATTTTTAGTTTGAGGGGTAGGAAAAGAATAAATGAAACAAGATAGGATTGGGAGGGAGACAAATCATAAGAGACTCTTATGTAACAAAAAAAAAACAAAACTGAGGGGGGCCGGGGAAGGGGGTAGGGAGAGGGTGGTGGTGTTATGGACATTGGGGAGGGTATGTGCTATGGTGAGTGCTGTGAAGTGTGTAAACCTGATGATTCACAGACCTGTACATTATAATACATTATAATACTGGGGCTAATAATACATTATATGTTTATAAAAAAATTTAAAAATTTTAAAAAATCCTTTCCCCATTTTTAATTGGATTTTTTTGGTCCTGATGTTGTTGTTGACATGTAGGAGTTCTTTATATATCTAGATATTAATCCCTTATCAGATATATGGTTTGCAAATATTGTTTCCCATTCCATGAGTTGTGTTTTCATTCTGTTGTATACTTTAATGTGTAAAAGTTTTTAATTTTGATGAAGTACATTCTATCTATGTTTTCTCTTGTTATCTGTGCCTTTGGTGTCATATTAAGAAATTAAAAAAATCATTGCAAAATCCAATGCCATAAAGCTTTCCCTCTATGTTTTCTTCCAAACGATTCAATAATTATAGCTCTTAGTTTTAAATCTTTGATCCATTTTAAGTTAATTTTTGTATATGGTTGAAGGAAGGGGTCCAACATTTGGGGTCATTCTTTTGCATGTGAATATCCAGTTTCCCAACATCATTTGTTGAAAAGACAGTCCTTTCCCCCACTGAATTGTCTTGCCACCGTCATTTGACCATATATGCAATGGTTTATTTCTGGACCCTCTAGTCTAACATTAGTTTCTATGTCTGCACTTATGCTAGCACCATACTATTTTATAGCTACATAGTAAGTTTTGGGATCAGGAAGTGTAAGACCTCTGAATGTGTTCCTATTTTTCAAGAATATTTTGGCTATTTAGAGTCTTTGGAATCTATATGAACTTTATGATAGATTTTCTATTTCTGCATAAAACATTGTTGAAATTTGCATAGGGATTTTAAAAAATTTTTATTTTTAAAATTTCTTTTCAGTGTCTGAGAATTCATTGTTTATGCACCATACCCAGTGATCTATGAAATACATGCCCTCCATAATACCCACCACCAGGCTCACCCAACCCCCCCACCCCCCTCCCCTCCAAAACCCTCAGTTTGTTTCTCAGAGTCCATGGTCTCTCATGGTTCATTTCCCTCTCCAATTTCCCCCAACTCCCTTCTCTTCTCCATCTCCCATGTCCTCCATGTTATTCCTTATGCTCCACAAATAAGCAAAACCATATGATAATTGACTCTCTCTACTTGATTTATTTCACTCAGCATAAATTTCATGGCATAGTGGATCTGTCACTTGCTTTAGGTAGTACTGACATCTTAACAATATTAAGTCTCAAAAAAAAAACATATTAAGTCTCCCAATCCATGAACACAGTAGACTTTTTTTTTTAAAGATTTTATTTATTTATTTGACAGACAGAGATCACAAGTAGGCAGAGAGGCAGGCAGAGAGGAGGAAGCAGGCTCCCTGCGGAGCAGAGAGCCCGATGTGGGGCTTGATCCCAGGGCGCTGGGATCATGACCCGAGCCGAAGGCAGAGGCTTTAATCCACTGAGCCACCCAGGTGCCCCAACACAGTAGACTTTCTTATTAACCTCTGTCTTCTTCGATTCTTTTCAGCAATGTTTTATATTTTTCAGTATACAAACTTTTTACCTCAAGTTTATTCCTAAGAATTATATTTTATCCTCTTTTAAATCCTTTTTTGATGCTATTGTAAATGGGATTATTTTCTTGATTTCCTTTGCAGGTGGCTCATTGCTAGTATATAGAAACACAACTGATTTTTGTATGTTGATTTTATATTCTTCATACAACTTTGTATGTATAGCTTTGTTGAATTTACTAATTCCAATTTTTTTGTGGCATCTTTGGGGTATTCTATATAAGATCATGCCATCTGTGAACAGAGATTATTTTACTTTTTCCTTTCCATTTTGGGTGTCTTTTATTCATTGTTCCTGTCTAATTGCCCTGGATAGGACTTCCATTATTATGATGAAAAGAAGTAGTCTTAGTCTTTCACCATGGAGAATGGTGTTAGCTATGGGTTTTTTTATGTATGGTCTTTATTATATTGAGGTAGTTTCACTCCATTCTTAGTTTCTGGGACATTTTTATCATAAAATGGTATTAAATTTTGTTAAATGATTTCTCTTCCACAGTTGAAATAATATGTTTTCCTCCTTCTTTCTGTTGATGTGCTATATACATTGATTTTTCTTATGTTGGAACATCTTTGCACTCCAAGAATAACTCTCACTTGGTCATGATGTTCAACCCTGTTACTATGTTGGGGTGTGCTAGTATTTTGTTGATGATTTTTACATTAATATTCATAAAGGATATTGGTCTGCAAATTTCTTTTCTTGGAGTGTCTTTGTCTGACTTCAATACCAAGTCAATGCTGGCCTCATAGAAAGAGTTTGGAAGTGTTCCCTCCTCTTTTTAGAAGAGTTTGAGTAGGATTAGTGCTAATTTGTCTTTAAAAGTTTGGACCACTAAACCCATTTGGTTTCAAGCACTTCTTTCTTGGGGGTATTATGAATTACTAATTCAATCTCCTTACTAGTTATAAGTCTATTCAGGATTTTTCTCTTTGTGAATCAGTCTTGGTAAGTTGTGTTTTTCTAGGAAATTGCCCATTTTTCCCACCTTTTTTTTTTAGATTTTATATATTTATTTGACACAGAGAGAGAGAGTGAGACAGAGAGCATGAGTGGGAGGCAGGGAGAGGGAGAGGGAGAAGCAGACTCCCACTGGGCAGGGACCCTGATGCAGGGCTCAATCCCAGGACCCCAAGATCATGACCTGAGCTGAAGGCAGATGCCTAACCAAATGAGCCACCCAGACACCCCTGCCTAGGTTACTTTTCTTTGTTGGCATCCAATTCTTCATAATACTCTCTCAACAATCCTTTTTATTTATGTAAAATCACTACTAATGTTCCCTCTTGTATTTATTTTAGTTGTTCAAGTTTTCTCTTTTTTCTTAGTCAATCCAGCTGATGATTTGTCCCTTTGGTTGATGTCTTCAAAGAACCAGCTTTTGATTTTGTTAATTCTATTGATTTTCTGCTCTCTATTTTATTTATCCCTGCCCTAATGTCCTTATTTTCCTTCCTTCCACTAGTGTTGGGTTTATTTGATCATCTTTTAATTTTGATCTTCTTTTCTTTAGTTTGATCTTCCATTATTTAAACTGTAAAATTAGAATTCAGATCTTTTTCAATGTAAGTACTTGTAGCTATAAATCTCCCTCTTTATCAACTGTCTTAGTCTGTTCAGAATTCTATAACAAAATACCATGGACTGGGTGGCTCATAAATAACATAAATTTATTTTTACAGATCTGGTGGCTAAGACTTCCAAAATCAAGGCACCAGAAGATGTGGTATATGATGAAGGCCTATTTCCTCATTTATAGATTTCCAGCATTTCTCTTTCATTTTTTATTAAAATTTTCTTTTTAAATTTAAATTTACTTAATTAACATACAGTGCAATATTGGTTTCTGGAGTAAAATTCATTGATTCATCACTTACATACAACACCCAGTGTTGTATGTGCCCTCTTTAATACCCATCACAATGGGTATTACAATGAGTGCCCTCTTTAATACCCATCACCCATCTAGCCCATCTCCCACCCACTTTCCTCCATCAACCTTCAGTTTGTTTTCTATCAAGAGTCTCTTATGGCTTCTTTCCCTCTCTCTTCCCCCCCCCCCCATTCCCATATGTTCACCTGTTTGTTTCTTAAATTCCACATATGAGTGAGATCATGTGATGTTTGTCTTTCTTTGACCAACTCATTTCACTTAGCATGATACACTCTAGCTCCATCCACATTGTTGCAAATGGCAGATTTCCAACTTTTTAATGGCTGAGAAATATTCTGTTCCATATATATACCACATCTTCTTTATCCATTTATCAGTCAGTGGACATTTGGGATCTCTCCATAGTTTGGCTACTGTTGATAATGCTGCTATAAATATCCGGGTGCATGTACCTACCTCTTCACACCTGTATTTTGTATCCTTTTGGTAAATATTTAGTAGTGCAATTTCTGGACTGTAGGGTAGTTATATATTTTTTAAATTATATATTAGAGAGAGTGTGTGAGTGGTGGGGAGAGGCAGAGGGAGAAGCAGATTCCCCACTGAGCAGGGAGCCTGAACTGGGGCTCGATCCCAGGACCCCTGGGATTACCTGAGCCAAAGGCAGACTTTTTTTTTTTTTTTAAGATTTTATTTATTTATTTGTCATAGAGAAAGGGAGAGAGCACAAGCTGGTGTGGCAACCAGAGAAAGATGCAGGATCCCCACTGAGCAAGGAGCCCAAGGGAGACACTTAACCAACTGAGCCACCTCCATGTCCCAGGGTAGTTTTATTTTTAACTTTTGAGGAAAATCCATACTGTTCTCCAGAGTGGCTACACCAGTTTGCATTCCCACCAACAGTGCAAGAGGGTTCCCCTTTCTCCATATAGATGACCAACTTTTCACTGAGTCCTCCAAAGCAGAAGGGAAAAAGGAGATCTCTGCACAGTCTCTCTCTCTCTCTCTCTCTCTTTTTTTTTTTTTACGGAATCATCCTATTTATTTAATGTATAAAAAAAACCTGGATAAATACAAAATATATAGGAATTTATTCATGAATGATAAAATTAAAAAATCAAGAAAAGGATTACCATATAAGTCTCTTTTATAAGAATGCTATTCTGGTTATCACACTCTGATTGCAGCCTATGAGATAACTTAAAGCAAAGGTGCTCAGTTAACTCATACTGAAACACTCGATCTGCAGAAACTGTGAGATAATGTTTTAAGCATTGTTTTATCCTGAACTATACCTTGGGTTCATAATGCTTGCAGAATTTATTCCAAGATTGAGAAGAGAAATAATCTTTATGAAAAAGATATGGATGGGGCGCCTGGGTGGCTCAGTGGGTTAAAGCCTCTGCCTTTAGCTCAGGTCATGATCCCACATCCTGGGATCAAGCCCCGCATCAGGCTCCCTGCTCCGCCAGGAGCATACTTCCTCCTCTCTCTCTGCCTGCCTCTCTGCCTACTTGTGATCTCTGTCTGTCAAATAAATAAATAAAATCTTAAAAAAAAAAGAAAAAGACATGGATAACTCCTTACAATTTATTCAAATTCAAATCTGTTCTTAACTATGCATCTGGCATTATGACTTTGATGTTCTTCTTACCATTGGTATTTGGTTAATTAATTAATTTACTTTTAATTGTTATTTTCCATTCTGGACTAGTAACACTTGTTTTGTTTTGTATTATTTAATTTTATTTTTAAAATTAACGCCAGGGGCACCTGGGTGGCTCAGTCAGTTAAGCATCTGCCTTCAGCTCAGGTCATGATCCTAGCATCCTGGGATCCAGTCCCACATCAGGTTCCTTGCTCAGCAGACAGGGAGCCTGCTTCCCCCCTCCCTCTGCCTGCCAATCTGCCTGCTTGTCCTCTCTCTCTCTCTGTCAAATAAATAAATAAAATCTTAAAAAAAAAACACTAAAATTAACATAAGTAAATAATGTGTTTGTTTTGGCTTTGATGCATAGTGCTTAGAATTTTATCCCATGTATAGATTCATGGTTATTTAAGGGAAGAGCACCATTTGAAAATTTCTGGCCCTTAAAAATTATTGCCCTAAGATCAGGAGCAGGATATCCCAAAAATTCCCTTTTGCTACCTCTTTGTGGACACAGGGAAGGTTTTATGCTTGCTTATTCAATGCTCTACCCCTAATGTAGAGCAAAATAATTATCACGGAGTAGGCAATTGGTAAATAGTTGTTGAATGAATGGATAAGGCATATGTCAAAGCCAACAAGTGATGGAATTTGATATTAAATGGTATTATAGGGACTAATAGAACAAGTCTCTCCTGGATCTGTGGTCTTTATTTCTTAACACAGAACAGGATGAAGATAGTTCAGCTGACAAAATCTTAAGAGGTTTTTCTGGCCTGAGATCTCTCATTCCACAGAGGAGGAGGTGGTCAAATCAGTGCTTTAGCTCAAGCCATATCTTTCTATATCAGAGAGAGAAGTATTCACAAATATTCTGAGTCCCAGGTTGTAATAATCTTCCAAGTGTGCAAATTCCAGCTCTCCTCCAGCCATCACTGTAACTACTTCCATGCCTGTGGCAAGAGAATGGAGGGAAGGGAGGGGGATATGGATCAACTTTTACCTGTCTTTTTGGTTATTTGAAAAAGTCCATGACCAGATGCCTGGGTGCTCCATGGCAAGGCTTTCTCTTTCACAGCTTTTGGGCAGAAGGAGGACACAAATAGAACCCAATGGTGGTCCCACTTAGGACAGCAACCACAGAGAGGTGGGACCTACAGATGGACAAGGCTGTCTTCCTGACATCTGCAGAGGGTAAATTCAAAAATTATTAAATTCTGTATTTTATCCACTAGAATATTCCCTACTAAATGGATGTTTTCATATTTTCTACCTGTACTCTCACTAATAGTTGCTATAACAGGACCAGATCTGGATATCTGTTTGTTCAATTGAGAAATTCTAATTTGTCATGGAAGGAAGTACCAAAAGCAAATGGGATGTGTGGCTATTCAAAGCCATTTTGCTTAAGATGATGTCAGCTTCTTATCACCATTTGAGATTTTCTGGCCCCTGCTAAGTCACCACTCATTTCACTTCAGTTATAAATCTCCATAAGTATTAGAACTACTATCCAATAAAATAAATGAAATGTATTGCCTCCATAGGGGCTTTAGAATGACCAAATGAAACAAAGAGAAGAAATATAGTATGGTGTGGGGTGCCTGGGTGGCTCAGTGGGTTAAGCCTCTCTGCCTTCAGCTCAGGTCATGATCCCAGGGTCCTGGGATCGAGCCCCGCATCGGGCTCTCTGCTCAGCGGGGAGCCTGCTTCCCTTCCTCTCTCTCTGCCTGCCTCTCTGCCTACTTGGGATCTCTTTCTCTCTGTCAAATGGATTAATAAAATCTAAAAAAAAAAAGGAAGCCACATACAAGGTCATGTTATGCAAAAAAAAGTATTGGCATGCAACCATCCCTTCTTCCTGATACAATTCTTCAATTCTATTCTAGAAAAAAAAAATATATATAGTATGGTGTGTGGCACAAGACAAGCTCATAATGAATAACTCCCATTTCTGTTGTAAGCAATGTTACTACTTATATGCATTCCACAGGCATATATGGCAACTGAGACATGCCTTAGCTTCCTTTTGGCTTTGACATTCATGATTTAACTGGTTGGTATTTTCCCCTCTGGCTATGAAGACTTACATATCAAGAGGTTCTTCATTTCCTTAATGCATGGTCTGAATTTTTTTCCCTGTGCTGTGTACAACTTTTATCTAGCCCATGCCATCTTGCTCCTCCAGAAGACAGAATAGGAGTGAGGGTAGAGGGGACATGACTCACCTATGTGCTCCCTGACTTTGGTCTCTGGAAGTCAATGAACTGTCTGGTTCTCAGGAAAAAGCCAAATTCTTGAGTTGGTCCCAAAGTCCTTCTTGACCTGGCATTCCCCAAGTTATTCACCATAACTGGATTTTTCACTTCACAAATGCATCCTTCTCTCTCTTCCTCTTGTTCTCTGACCTTTTCACATACTGGGTTTTTTTTTCTTTTTCTGATACCCTTTCCCTCATATTTGCCTGAAAAATATCATCTTATCCTTGGAGGTTTAGGATCATCTCTCCCAGAAAACCTTTCCAGATTCCCCCTTCCAGATTCTGTAGGGGGTTCCTACTCTGTCCTATCCTTGCCTTCATGTGCATAGGTAATTCTATTACAATTAGTGTCCAGTATCTTCTCCCACATTCAACTGTAAACTCTGCACAGTAGGGATCCTGTGTCTCCTGCTCACCACTCCATGGCCAGCACTCTCAGCAAGCCCAGAATAGAAACTCAATAAATATTTGTTGAGAGATAACTGGATTTTGAACCAGGATAAATCCAATCTGGTAGGGCTAGACTGATCTTCCTGGGAAAACAGCACTGGACATACCCAAAAGGACTCCTACTTGTCCAAGTAATTGAGAAAGTAGTAACAGAGCCATCCTGAGACTTCCTTTTAAACATCTTCAACTCAAAATCCAAAGTGGCTACTCTCCCAAACCATGCAATTCCATTCTTTTGCCCAAGATCCTGGATGTTGAGATCCTACTTCCTGGAAGTTTCCAAGTGTCCTTGTGGTCAGGAAGATGAAATTATTTTTTTACTGACAAGCTTCCTCAGGGCACCCTTCAGATCTCTGTTCCTCAGGCTATAGATAAAGGGGTTCAGCATGGGGGTGACTGCAGTGTACATCACAGCAGAGGCTTTCTCCTTCACAGCTGTGCGCACAGAGGAAGGACACAAATAGACCCCAATGGTGGTCCCATAAAGGAGAGCAACCACAGAGAGGTGGGAGCTGCAGGTGGAAAAGGCTTTCTTCCTGCCCCCTGCAGAGGGGACCTTCATGATGGCCACAATGATGCGAACATAGGAGGCCAGGATGCAGATGAAAGGCGTGGCTATCACCATCCCAGCCACGGTGAGTACAAAGATCTTGTTCACAGAGGTGTCAGTGCAAGAAAGCCTGAGAAGGGGGGTGAGGTCACAGAAGTAGTGAGGAATCTTGTTGTTCCCACAGAAAACCAGGCGCACCATCAAGAGGATATGAGTGAGGGATATAAAGTAGGAAAATACCCATGGGCCACCAGCCAGCAGGCCACAGAGACGCGGACTCATGATGGTGGTGTAGTGTAAGGGGTGACATATAGCCACAAACCTATCATAAGCCATCACAGCAATTAAGACACTGTCAACAATGCCAAAGAAATGGAAAAAGTACATCTGAGTCAGGCAGCAGGGATAGGAAATTGACTTGCTTTTGGTTTGGATATTCACCAGCATCTGGGGGACTGTGTTGGTGGCCAGACCAAAATCAACCAAAGACAGGTTGGCTAAGAAGAAGTACATGGGGGTGTGGAGGTGGGAGTCTGAGCTGATGGCCAGGATGATTGAAAGGTTTCCCATGGCCATGACCACATACATGCAGAGGAACAGAGCAAAAAGAAGAGTCTCCTGCTCTGGATTTTCTGAAAGTCCCAGGAGGATGAATTCAGATGTGCTGGATTGATTCCTTGGTTCCATGGGTATGATTCCTCTGAAAGTACTGAAAGGGGGAAGTCATATGAGCACTATGAATATGATTCTGGAAGTTTAGATGAGCTTATAGCCAATTTCTTATCTGTGCTATTTGCAACACTGGCTTATATATGTTTTGCACCTTGAACAATCAACACATTGTAGCAACACAGGTTTAAAGATTCAGTTCAAAGGACCTTGACTGAATACTCCCCTTTCAGATAAAGATCGGGAGAGCACACCGCGCCTGGATCTTTGCTGAAAGAATTACTCAATAATATGCTAAACTAAATTGAATCCTGACAGAGTAAATGTTGTCCAAGAAGCAATGGTTACTAAGAAATTGGAATGTATGTAGGAAACATTTAAATAAAACATTGAATCTGTAAAGTAATAATTGTAAAAAGTACATAATCAAGATGAATTAAAATATAAGGCAACAATAACAGAGAATTTAATAAAGGTAATTAGAATGAAAATATTATAAGGTTCTTGTATTGATTTGCAGAAGAATAGAAATATTATTTTAGACCTTCTATGTCAAACACATATGATAAAAGACTTTGTGAAATCACCAAAATAATGAACACAGAGTATGTAGCTTCTAGTTTGGTACAATGGGTACACTAGAAATAAAGAGGTTTTCATCATACCACCTGGAACAGGAAAGGTGTTTTGAAGTTGACTTACATTGTCTCACAAGAGTAGACATTTAAGCCTTAATAAATTTTGTTAAGATGTTGGTAGCCTAAAATTGATCATTGTGATCATACTTACACTATGGAAACCACCAAATGCTATGAATCAGTGTGTGACAGATGGCCCACTACAAAGTCAGAAGGAACACATTCTATAAGACTTTTACATTAACTGCATGTTTAGGGATTCCCTGAAAAACTCACAATTTCAGAATTCACTAGAAAGACACACAGTTGTTACACTCACGGTTAAAGCTATTACACTCGTGGTTAAAGTTTATTACAGTTATCAATCATATTCTAATAATTCTGTATGGTGACAGATGGTAACTACCCTTATTGTGGTAAGCACTGTGTAATGTACAGAATTGTTGAATCACTATTTGATACACCTGAAACTAACTTAACATTGTATGTCAACTATACTCCAATTAAAAAATTAGCTTATTACAGCTAAAGGGTACATTAAAGTCAACCATAGAAGAAGCACATAGGATGGAGCCCAGTAAAATACCAAATATGGGGGGTGCCTGGGTGGCTCAGTGGGTTAAAGCCTCTGCCTTCGGCTCAGGTCATGATCCCGGAGTCCTAGGATCGAGCCCCGCATCAGGCTCTCTGCTTGGCGGGGAGCCTGCTTCCTCCTCTCTCTCTCTTTCTTTCTCTCTGCCTTTCTGCCTACTTGTGATCTCTGTCAAATAAATAATTAAAATCTTAAAAAAAAATACCAAATATGGAGCCTCTGTTGTCCACTACCCCTAGAGTCAAGACAACATCACTTTCAATACATACAGAGTATTGCCAATCACGGAAGCTCCCCTCAACCTCAGTGTTCAGAATTTTTACTGAGATTCATGAGTATGAATGACTATCCACAACACTCCTATCAGTCTCCAAGCTCCAGTGTTCTGAAGACTAACTGATACCATATTATCCAAATCTCCTCCTGAAGTCACATTATTACTACCTTTTGTGGCCATTTCTTCCCTAAGACTATCTGGTATAGCCAATCCCTACCCCAAGTCACATCTAGTGTGGCTCGAGATCTCCAGACAAACCAAGACTCTCTTTTCAGGCATGACATTCCAAGGGCTTAGAGATTACCTCCCAGAAGTTTTTTGAGCAGGGATAAATTCTTTACCACACAGGCAAACACCTGCCATCCTTGGCTAAGGCTCTCCTATATGATCATATGCCTAACACTTGTCACTATAAGTATGGATAGGGATACATTCAAGAAACGACAAGCTACCCTATAAAGCCATTAGATCTGTTTTCATACTTTTGTCACTTGATCTACTTCTTATACATTATGATAAACTTGTAATTGACAATTATCTAAAATCAGTTCTTTCTCAGACCATTTTCCATTAGTATTACATAATGAGGAGGATTTAACCCAATTTCCCAATACATTAAACTATCAGTTATCAGCATTATAACCTTACCAACAATGCCTGTATTGTACTATATTGCAGTATGGTAGTAGATGCACACTGAAAGATACAAGTCAGAGACAACTGGGAACATTACCAGTCAGTCATTAATAGTCAGTCCAGCCCATTATCAGATCATACAACCAAAATGTCATCCAGAGCAATGCCACTCAGAGCTGCAGCCTTCCATTTGACTTGGTCAGGTTCCAAAAGCAGGTCATCTCAGCATCTGGTGTGACTGAGCTAAGAAACACTATCATCCTTTGCTCAGAGCCTGTGTCAAGGCACCAGTATAATCTGCATATCCCTTTACCCTCAATGACTATTCTTCCTTTTCTTCATGTATCATTTCTTTTCACCCAGGCTTGCACACCATTGTTCTATTCCTCTGCTGGTCCAGATGGTGGGCAGAAATAGTTAACCAAGGGCTTCCCACTCTGCTCCCACTTACATGGAATTAAGTTATCTTGGTATAGAACTAGGAGGGATATATGGTCTACTAGGTGATGTAGCTGCATTCACTACTAATCCCAATTTTGCTAGATGGGGTAAAGGCAAAATCTAAGTTGTCAGGCTCTTGGGAATTCTGACGTAAGGATTTAAAAGTTGAGTTACAGGGACGCCTGGGTGGCTCAGTTGGTTGGACGACTGCCTTCGGCTCAGGTCATGATCCCGGAGACCCGGGATCGAGTCCCGCATCAGGCTCCCAGCTCCACGGGGAGTCTGCTTCTCCCTCTGACCTTCTCCTCGCTCATGCTCTCTCACTGCCTCTCTCTCAAATAAAGAAATAAAATCTTTTAAAAAAAAAGTTGAGTTACAGTTTCTTGATTAGGGATTATCCCTGCACCCAGTACCCACAGAGTAGCACCAGTCCTGGGACTATTGAATTAGGCAGGAAAAATAAAGTTGAGATGATATAAGGAAGAATTGAATGGTCATAATGCAAAGTTATGGGTTTGAGTCCTCCCCAAAACTTACTTACCCAGCTCCCCCTGATAAATGAAGGCATCTATCTAGTGGCGGTATTCCTGGGACCCTTGATATTGAGTGTGATAGCACTCTGTGAAGGTGTATAAGCCAGCTCATCATGCCCTTATATCTCTCCCTGTTTTAGACAACAGTGTTTCAAATGTTCACTCCAATTCTCGACCAAACTGTATTACTCAGGGGATGAAAGTGGGTTCCTTGGTCTGATGTGATTAAGCAGTCCACAGTGATACAATATCTTCTGATTCAGTTCTTCCATAGTGTCCTGAGCATTTTTATCTGCCACTGAGTATGAAAATCCCAGTCAGAGTAAGTGTCCTGTCAAGACCCATTTGGGGCCTCGGTCAGCAAACCCATCTGATTTACCAGCTGTGTATATGGATTCCCCTCTGTCCATATCCAAACTTGGACCAGAGTCAGTCTCTGCCCCAATACTATCCTTCAACAACATTTTAGCTTTACAGATTACAGTAACTAAGTGATTGCATGGAAACTATGCTTATTTCTTGTTAGCTTACATTTCCTAAGGCACTTAGTGAGCCAGTCCTCAGGATTTAGATCCATCATTTTAAATTCTATTGATAACTTTTACCTCTAATAACTGATCATGGCACAGCTGCTCTTCCTGTGATGCCATCCAAGAGTCAAAGTGGAAGGATGAGTGTTTTTCAGTGAGTTAGGGTCATCCTAGTGAATCCTGTTCTGACACCACCTGAAAGGCATTGGCACACTACAAATTTAAAGAGAACACAAACTCAATGTGGCTCATTCCCATGTCTGGCACCAATTGCAGGTTTCAAGGGGTCCCCAAACCCCCAGAGGTTCGTTAATTTGCCAGAAAGACTCACAAATCTCATGGAAGCTTTTACACATGGCTATGGTCATTACAGCTAAAAGATTTTTTTTCAGTTATAAGACATTTTTAAGTCATCCAAGCTGTTGATTAAAATCAGTGAGAGACCAAAATGGCAATACAGAAGACCCATCCTTTCCATCCAAATGCAAACATCAATAATTAGAAAGCTATCTATGAACAAAAACAAGGTCTGGGAGAGCTCTAAAATCCACTCAAGGAATTTTAGCAAGACAGCAGAACACAAAACCAGAGACTGATAAATCATACAAGAGAAGAAGTCAGCTTCTTTTTGCCTGCACCATCCTATCCCCCAAGTCAGCATTGTTCAGAATCAAAAAGGAACATGGGGGCACCAGGGTGGCTCAGTGGGTTAAGCCTCTGCCTTTGGCTTAGGTCATGATCTCAGGGTCCTGGGATCAAGCCCTGCATCAGGCTCTCTGCTCAGTAGGGAGCCTGCTTCCCCCCTCTCTGCCTGCCTCTCTGCCTACTTGTGATCTCTGTCAAATAAATAAATAAAAATTTTTTTTAAAAAAAGGAACATGGATGGGACTGGAGGAGATTATGCTGAGTGAAATATGTCAAGCAGAGAAAGTCAATTATATGGTTTCACTTACTTGTGGAGCATAAGGAATAACATGGAAGACATTGGGAGTTGGAGAAGTGAACTGGGGGAAATTGGAGGGGGAGACAAACCATGAGACTGCGGACTCTAAGAAACAAACTGAGGGTTTGGGAAAGGAGGGAGGTGTGGGGGTGAGCCAGGTGGTGGGTATTAAGGAGGTCACGTATTGCGTGGAGCACTGGGTTTGGTACATAAACAATGAGTCTTGGAACACTGGGGGGAAAAAAGAAGGACCTTCACAACCCCAAAGAGATCACCCTTACCAGAGTCAGGTGAGCAGTCAGTTTCTCCAGCTTCCGGGGCACCACACAAAGGACCTGCTTCAGTTTTATCCTACCTAAACCCTACAAAGCTGAGATGTATAGAGACAGCTAAAAACAAGGAAGAAAAGCAGCCACACAGCCCAAGTGACTACAGTTCCCAGTGATCTGCTTTGCAAACAAACTCAGCATTTTAGCACTGATGAAGGAATCAATAGTGAGCACAGCTGTTAGGACCACCTACAGATTTTACCAGCTTTTTGCCCCAGAGTGACTCTCATTCATGGAAACCAGCTGTCCGAGTCTCTCCCTGCCCTGGCAACAGCCTAGGAACCTCACCTGCCATCCACTCTGGCCTCTTGCAGCTGTAGGAGTGCAAGATGCCAGACTAGCTCCTTCTGCTGACTTTCACAACCATGTGAGCTCAGGACTAGCCACTCCATTTGTGCATGGCCTCAATGCAGTGCAAATTATTGGCCTCAATGCAGTGCAAATGTCAGTGGGGAAATCACTCAGGCACAGGAAAACACACCAATAGCCAGGGCCCCCACAGCTGCCAGTGAATCCATAGCTAGTCCCAGCCCTTGCTGCCTATCCTGGCCCCCAGCCAAGTGTGTGCAAGTCAGTGGTTCCAGCCACCACTCTGGCCTCCTGTGGTCCTTAACTGAAGGATCTGGAGGCAAGAGCCCTTGCCACCATTATGGACCCCTCACAGCACTCACCAACAACCACCACACAGTAGTCAATGCTGAGGGTCCCAGCAGTCTCAGTTGAAAAAACATCACCCCTCCCTATTCAAGCCAACACAAGCCCCTGCACCTGGCAGCCCACACCACTAGACCCAGGGTCACAGCATGCTCCAGTATGCCCCCACCCACAAGTGAAATTGTTCTCTTACTGAAGTCAGTCCATAAAGTCTGGAAGAAGTGTCTATTTCTTCAAAGGTGAAGACACCTATGCAAATCTGTACTTCACCCAAGTCCTATCCCAGGACTTGTTTGTGGGGCCTCTCAGCCTGAAAAGATCAAGAAATCCAAGGGTTTCAGGAAGTCAATTGTGGGAGTAATACAAGCATCTTGGAGGGAATGCTTTTGTTCTTCCGGGTGCTCAAGTAGACTTGGAAAAACACCTCTGGATACTAAGAACGGTGTTATAAATCACCGGCTTTAGAAAGAGATTGGTGGTATTATAGCTGCACTAGTTTGAGCCAGGTAGATAGGTGTGGTTATTGAATTCTGAGCTGGGAAATGGTGCTGAACTCAGCCAAGTAAAATCTCCCAGTGTTTCTGGAAATACAAAGGCTGCCACCTACTCACTTTGCCAACAATCACTGAGGTTCTCTCTTATTTTCCCTCCTTGTCCTCCAAGTCCCTTTACTGGACTATCTTTTCTCTTCTTGACATTATCACTGAAGCAAACTTCACTCAGTTTCCTCCCTGGTGATGGTCAATAAAGATGCTGTTCTGCTTCCACAAAGTACAAGAATGATGAGGTTATATCTTGGGGACAGATGATGCCTCATAGGAGCACAGGTATGTGTCCACCTGGCCCAAAAAAGAAAAGCTAGGGTGGGGATGAATTATAAGAACAGAGGGAATATTTACAAGTTCTGGGCCAATAAGAAGTCAACTCCCAAGGCTTCTTGTTAGACAAATTGTCCAATTTCACTTCTATTTCCTGAATAGTTGTTTCCTATGGGGACTGGGACATGGCAGTAGGAAGCCTGTACTGACTATGTGAGGTCTTCAGGAGGCAAATTGCTGCAAGTTGTAGGTTTCCCAACGTGCTCTGCATCCTCTCCTCAGGGAGCAAACCCTCCTAAACTCTGTCTCCCCAAGGTCAAGGGCTTCTCCTAGAGGAAGTATCTACTCTTCTTTGAAGCCAGAGTTCCTCACCAGCTCAAGAACCAAGAAACATCTCCCTGCATTCCCCCAGTGATGTTACACTGAGAAACAAAGGCTGCTTCCAGCCTCACTTACCCTCAAGAGGGCAACTTTCTGTAAAGATACCATGACTTCCTTATATTTCTGCTGATGGAGAAAGTAGAATCTTACCTGATGGGCACACATGAAGAGAGAGGCTAGTTGAATGGATCTGCAACCAGGTCCTTGCTCTGAGTATTGGTCCCAGGGTGGCATCAGTGGGAGTCTCTACCTTTGCATTTTTAGGAAATCAGTTTTATGAGGTCACTGCCAAATTATTGAGTCATGGGTCAATAAATACCCCTGGAACCAATTGATACATTAAGTGCCAGTTTTAAAAAAGCCTTTAGTTATGGAAATCACCCAATCATAGACAAAAGTGGAGAATATAGTATTAGCTGAGTCATATGAAGTTGCCAACATTCAACTATTTCTGGCCAATAAAACTGGCTTTCTTACATGCTTGCAGCTAGAGTTCTCAAGCAGGCAGTCCAGTGCCTGCATTGCCAGATGGGCAGGTCTGGTGCTTGGATACATGGGGACCAAAGTGGCTTCACTGAGATGGGCCTAGGACCTGCGTCTGTATGAGTGGGCCTGGATCCTGGGTGCATGGAGGCCAAAGACCTCCAGAGACCACTGAAGTGGGTTTGGTGTTTGAGTTTATGGTAGCTGGTCTGCAGGTTGGGGACCCAGAAGCCAGCCTGGGACTGGGAAAGACCAGAGTTTGGGTTCATGAGAGCTCACTTGGAGTCTAAGGCCATGGGGTTATTCAGGTGCTGGGGCCAGTTGGGAGCCTGGGGCTGGCTTGGTGCTGGGGCAAGCTTGGAAGCTGAGTCTGTGGGAACCTACCTGGAGGTTCGGGTCATAGGGGCCAGTCCAGTATGATAGTGGGTTGGGAGCCTGGGTTGCGGGAGATGGTCTGGATTCCAGGCCCACAGAGGTAGAGCTGGTGCTGGGGTAGGCCAGGGCCCTGGGGTCATGAGATCCAGCTTCATCATGGAGTGATCCAGGGCTGGTGCTGGGGTAGGTAGGCCAGGGCCCTGGGGTCATGAGATCCAGCCTCATCATGGAGTGAGCCAGGAACGTGGGTCTATAGTAGCTGACCTGGCACTGGGTCTGGCCAGGAGCCTCAGTGCCTGGGAATCTGGGGCTCCCAGAGCCAACCCAGTGCTGGTGTACTCCAGGAGCCTAGGTTTGTGGGAACTGGTTTGGGGTCTAGGTCCACAGGTGCCGGCCTGGCACTGAGGTGAGCCAGGAGCCTGGTACCATGAGAGCTGCCCTGGTGCTGGTGTACATAGGTGAAACAGGGTGCTCACTTCACTCTCCCTGTGTTACAGGAGGGTGTCTCTGTCCACGCTGTGCTGCCTGGTCTTAGGGGATGGTTGTCAGGGTAGAGTAAAACTGATGTCCCCATCCACTCCAAGGCATTTTCTCTTATTTCTGTGCTGTAATCCCTCACCTGAATCCTTAGCACTCCTTACAGTATTTTCCTGTGTGGATCATCACTTTGAAGGATGTTTTGAGGAGCAGATGGCCTGATTTTTGACTCAGATTGTGATCTCTGGGTCATGAGATTGAGCCCTGTGTCAGGTTCTGCACTCAGCAGGGAGTCTGCTTGAGGATTCTCTCTCTCTCTCTCTCTGCCCCTCCCCCGGCTCATGCACATGCTCTCTTTCTCTCTCTCTCTCTCTCTCTCTGATAAATAAATAAAGAAATATTAAAAAAAATAACGTGTGATGTAACCATGAATCTTGAAGCTTCTGTCCATGGTTGACTCTTTAAACAACACCCGAGAATGCTGTACAGTAAGTGACTAAGCTTATTAGACCCACCATAGCAAAGAAGACCACCACCTTGAGAGGATCTCAGTAGTGTCTCAGAGGGGAAATCAAGGAAGGATATTCATAGGGTCTTAGTGCCTGGGATGGTGATTTCAAGTTAGGGTGGTGAGGATAGGGAGGTTTATGACATGGTAGGTTTGCATGGTGGTCATAGCACAGTGAGTCTTAATGAGCCAGCTGTTAATCTTGTTTTTTTAAGATTTTATTTATTTATTTAACAGAGAGAGAGAGAGAGATCACAAGTAGGCAGAGAGGCAGAGAGAGAGGATGAAGCAGGCTCCCTGCTGAGCAGAGAGCCTGACATGGGGCTCGATCCCAGGACCACTGGGATCATGACCTGAGCTGAAGGCAGAGGCTTAACCCACTGAGCCACCCAGGTGCCCCTGTTAATCTTGTTAAGTAAATTATTTTAGTTGGTTCGCACTCTTAACCTCAAGGAGCTAAGTCATTTTTGCTTGTTTTCAGTATGCTGTTTTCAGATCTCACTATGCATTCGTACTGGGTGTTATAGAAATTTGCCTTTGGCTACCTTCTGGGAATTACATTGTAGTTAAGGAGCTTCAATTCCTTTGCTGGGCATTTCTGTTTGACTTCCTTCCTTTGGGTTTAATTATAATGTGACCACTACTGAGACTAGACAGGTAGAGATTTTTTTTTTTTTACCTTTTAGAAGTACTTTTCTGTGGTTGTAAAAGTAATGCTTATTACATAATTTTTTTAAACATTTAGGTATAAAGAAAAATGATCAATCACTTCCAAAAGAAAAATGGCATTGCTATTTTTGTCATCTATGTAATGACTTTGGCCTGCTACCTAATAATACCTAAAAATATAAGCATATGTGTATATGTGAAGTTACAGTTCAATTCTTAAGAACCCAGGCTCTGGGACACCTGGGTAGCTCAGTTGGTTAAGTGTCTGCCTTTGGTTCAGGTCATGATCCTGGAGTCCTGGGATCGAGTCCCACATCGGGCTCCCTGCTCAGCAGGGAGTCTGCTTCTCCCTCTGACCTCTCTCCTCTCATGCTGTCTCTCATTCTCTCTCCCAAATAAATAAATAAAATCTTAAAAAAAAGAACCTGGGCTCTGATACCAGATCACCTGTGTTTGCATCCTGGCCTCACCATCACTCTCTATGGTCATTTACTGCAACTTTTTAAGTCTCAGTATCTTTATCTGTACAAATAATTGTAACAATTTCATAAAGATGTTATATCTATTAAATAATACAACATATATAATGGGCTTAGAATAGTTTCTGACCCAATGAGGAATATTAAATACAAGTTAGTTGTGATAACAATAACATTTATGATGATGATAATTTATACATGTGTCTATTTCTCTAGAGGAAATAAATGCAAAAGGAAACAAAATCAACATAGCAGCACTTCATTTTGAACATTTTGAGCTCATATTTAAGCTCATATTCTAATGGGACAATGTAAGCCTATAGAAAATCACTTGATTCTTTCAGTTTCAATTTTGAAGTCTATTCTAGGTTTTCTATCTAATTTGGTCTACATATTCCTGAGATTAATGCTGGTCCCCAGTCATAGGGCACTCTCGTATTGGGGTATTACTTTCCAATGGGTGGCTTCTGGTGGCTCCCTCCCCCTTTTGTTTATCTTCCTATACCAGTCCGACGTTCCCACTCCACTTTACCTGCCCACTGGTGTCTTCTGCCCCCGTAGAGATCCAGAAGTGTATAATTCTAATCTCAGGCTGACTTCATGGGTGATCAGAGTTCCCTGGTAAGTAATCAGCTCACTTTAGGGTACAGGTTGAAACGGTGCCTCCTCCCAGTTCCCTGCCATCTTGTCATATTCCTGAGATTAGTACTACATCATTTAAAAAAAAGTTTTACTTTGACAATTGCTGTAAGTACATCTATTATTCAGCTTTTCTAAAATATTCTTGGAATTCTATCTTTTTATTCTTGCAACTAAATTTTAGGGTTTTTAATCATCTTATAACCTAATTTGGAATAATTTCACAAATACATAAACTTTTAGAGTTATTTTGGAATGAACTAAAACTTTACAATATTGAGTCTTTCCATGTAGAAACTGGTGTATGTTTCCATTTGGAGAATTATTTTTTTTAATTCCTCTTGTTTTCTTTAAAATGATGTGAATGTCGAATTTTTCTCCCTACATTAGCCCACAAGTGCCCTCTGGTTGTCATCTTTCTTTATCCTCTTTCTTTGCTAATGTTCACAACAGCTTGGAGGGCAATAGAGAACAGGCCCTTTCAGCTCTGAATGGCACAAATGAAAATTAGCCTTGATGTGAAATTCAGTGGGAAGTCTGTCTCCCACTGCAGCTTATCATTAACTTGGGAGCCTGTCAATTTGAGTCTTTTTTATTGCAGAATCTTTGAAAGCAGTGATTGTCAACTTTGGCTGCATTTTGGATCATTGGAGAATTTTAAAAATGTGGCCTCTGGAGATTTGAATTTAATTGGTCTAGTATGAGTCTCATGCACTGGAATTTTCAAAAGCACCACAGGAGGAGGTTCAAAACCTGGCTGTGCTTTTTGTGCAGCTGAGACCTGCAGCATCAGGGAATTGAGAAAGAAAAGACATGCATGCATGTGGATTAATGTACAAAGGGGTGTCCTGGAGTGATTTCTTTTTTTATGAATACAGGCTGGCACACACTGAGACTTGAAATAAATTATTCATAATTTCAAAAGTATGGCTATGTCCTCTTTTAATGAACTGAGACTTTAATCAAAGGCTTCCATCTGATTTCAGTGTGAATGCATGAAGTCTGTCTTTTCCATGTTTCCAGAAGTGAACTCTGTTTAAATCCCAGTAAGGCATATAGTTTTAGTTAATAGTATTGTGCTAAGATCTCTTTCCTGGTTTGGGTAATTTACAAAGATTATGAAAGATTACATCACCATCAAGGAGAGCTCTGGGAAGTGTACATCAAAATCTTGGTGCTATTCTTGCAACTTTTATGTGAGTCTAAAAATATTTAAAAATAGGGGCGCCTGGGTGGCTCAGTGGGTTAAAGCCTCTGCCTTTGGCTCAGGTTGTGATCCCAGTGTTCTGGGATCAAGCCCCACATCGGGCTCTCTGCTCCTTGGAGATCCTGCTTCCTCCTCTCTCTCTCTGCCTGCCTCTCTGCCTACTTGTGATCTCTGTCTTTCAAGTAAATAAATAAAATCTTTAAAAATAAAAATAAAAAAATAAAAATATTTCAAAATAAAAAGTGAAAAAAGCATGAGCAGGATGGGAACTCTGCCTCCTGTGAGATTAAAAAATCAAATAAATTTTGGTTTTATGCATATTTACTATGGTTCACTGCCTTAGTGTTTTTTTTTTTTTTAAGATTTTACTTAATAATTTGAGAAAAACTGAGAGCATGAGAGAGCAAACATGAGCAGGGGGGGAAGGGGAGAGGGACAGGGAGAAGCAGGCTCCCTGTCCAGAACTCTGGGATCATGACCTGTGCCAAAGGCAGCCGCTTAACCCAGGGACCTCTGCTTTAGTGTTTCTTATTGGCATTCAGAAGGAGAAAGTTGATTTGATCCTTCTTGCCTAAGGCCTCAACCTGGATATATATTTATATATTATATATAAAATATATAAAGATATCATATAATTAAACTGTGTGTGTGTGTATATATATATAAATTTTATTTTCCTTAGAAGAAAATGTTATTCCATTAGACACACAATTGAGTCAGACTATACTGTGGAGAATTGTGTACACAGACACACACAGAAGGGATTTGTCTTCTCTGTGCTGGGACAAAACCTACTACGTGGCTATATTCCACCTAAGGCACGTGGAATGAGATAGATGAGTAAGGGTGGGCACCTTGTGACATTGAACTCTGGGATATGATCAGTAAGTGGGAGACTGTTGTCCATTTACAAGGAGGAGGAACCCCTGTCCCTGAGAGCCCCAGTTGATAAGAATTCTATACCTGGAATAGGTTCCCTCAGTGTGTCAGCCTTGTCTAGACCTCACAACCTCAGTGGAGCGCCATCTTGAAATTGTCAGCTAGGCCTTAGTAATGAAGTTTCCATTATTTAAAAAGGAATGTCATTCCTGAATGTATATTTCCCTAGTGGATTGAGGCAGAAAGAGGTTAAGATACTGGTTTTCAATCAGGATGATTGTGTCCCCCAGCAGATATTTGGCAATGTTTTTTGGAACAGTTTTGGTTGTCACAATTGAGGGGAGTATTCTCATCCTCTGCCAAGTAGAAGCCAGGATCTACTAAGCATCCTTTAATGCACAAGACAGCCCAGTGGTGTATGTACATATAATGGAATATTACTCAATTATAAAAAGGAATTGAGTTCTGGTATCTGCTACAACATGGATGGACCTTGAAAACATTACACTAAGTGAAATAAGCCTGATACAAAAGGACACACATTGTATGATTCTCAGACACAGAAAGTAGGTGAGAGATTACCAGGGGCTGGAGGGAAAGGAAATTATAAGTGTTTGATTGATGGTTACAGAGTTTCCATTTGGAGTGATGGAAAAGATTTGAAAACAAATCTTGGTAATAGTTGCAGAACATCATGAATGTAATTAGTGCCACTGAATCGAACACTTAAAAATGGCTAATGTTTTGTGATTTCACTTCTATGTGGAATCTAAAAAACACATGAACAAACAAACAAAAAGCAGAAACAGACCCATAAATACAGAGACCAAATTAATGGTTGTCAGAAGGGAGTGAGGAGTTGGACAAAATGCGTGAAGGGGAGTGGAAGGTACAGGCTTCCACTGTTGAAATGTGTAAGTTATGGGAATAAAAGGTACAGCATAGAGAATGATGCTAAAGTAGCATTTCATGGTGACAGATGGTAGCTACACTTGATGAGAGCACAACTTAATGTGTAGATTTGTCAAATCCCTATGTTGTACCTGAACCCAATAAAACATTGTGTGTCAACTACACTTCAATTAAAAAAATTGTTAATGTTTAATTTTACATTAGGTATATTCTACTCAATTTTATTTTTTTAAGATTTTATTTATTTATTTGAGAGAGCGAGAGAGCACAAGAGAGAGGGGCAGAGGGAGAGGGAGAAGCAGACTCCCCACCAAGTGCAGAGCCCATCATGGAGCTCGATCTCAGACCCTGAGATCATGACCTTGAGCCAAAGTCAGACACATAATTGATTGAGCCACCCAGGCGCTGAGAATTTTAGAAAGATAATGCATTAGCCATAAGCACTTCTAACACTTGAAATGGCATGACTCCTAACTTAAACATCTGCTCTGGGGAGGATCTACATGATGCTCTGGGAAGAACTTTCATTTTTGGCCAATGTCACTGAGACAAGAGGTGATTGCCTGAACACCATGAAACTCTCTAGGTTGTGATGTTAGCAACATTCACAATGCATTCTGCTACAGATTTGGGGAAGGATTTGAATGGCAGAAGTATACTGGTAAAAGAGAAGATAAATCAGTGAATTTGTCAAATCCTTACTGACAAATAGTAATTCAACAAAATTTGATCATGCAATGTTTAAAATATTAATTTTTGCATAAAGGTTATAGAATTCTATACTTCCTTTACTTTCTTTTAGACATATTACATTCACTAATGATGAAAAGTTTGTAATTATTAACATTGAGCACCATCTTCATCAATTAAATGAGGGTTGAAATCTCATTCTACTGAGAGTATGGATGAATGAGCATGCTATTGTGTTGCTAGTGACATTGAGATTTCTTATAACTCTACTAAAAAAAAGAAATCTTGACATTTGCAATGACAGAGATGGAACTAGAGAGTGTCATGCTCAGTGAAATAAGTCAGTCAGAGAAAGACAAATATATGTTTTCACTCATATGCAGAATTTAAGAAAAACAAATGAGCAAAGGGAAAAAAGAGAGAGAGGAAAACCATGAAACAAACTCTGAACTATAGAAAAGAAACTGATAATTACCAGAGCAGAGGTGGAGCGGGGGTGGGGGGATGGATGAAATAGGCGATGGAGATTAAGGAGTGCACTTGGATGAGCACTGGGTGTTATATGAATGATTGAATCACTGTATTGTACGTTTGAAACAAACGTTACACTGCATATTAACTAACTGGAATTTAAATAAAGCTTAAAAACAAGGGGTGCCTGGGTGGCTTAGTGGGTTAAAGCCTCTGCCTTCGGCTCAGGTCATGATCCCAGGGTCCTGGGATGGAGCCCCACATCAGGCTCCCTGCCTGCTTCCCTCTCTCTCTGCCTGCCTCTCTGCCTACTTGTGACCTCTGTCTGTCAAATAAATAAATAAAATCTTTAAAAAAAAACCTTAAAACAAGAGTAGCAGAATGACAAAAAAAAAAAGAAGTGTCATAATTTCAACCCATAACCCACTAATGGGAAGGAATATGTACACTGAACCCATTGTAATGAAACTGGAAATGGTGTTTATGAAATTCTTAAGTCTTATCTATATTGATCACAGTCACATTAGTTTACTGATTATAGATTAAGATCTGCAATATGAACTATACAGAATGAAATTTAATGTTCAGGAAATATTCAATGACTTAGAAAAAACCACCATTTGATTGTTTGCATTTTTACATAGCTTAGCTGTATTTATAAATGTATATTTTATACCCACATATATAAACTGTGTTTTGACACTTAAAATTAGAATCTGGTTTCCTGATATCACTAATTAGATTGAGATGCCTTTGCCTCGATCGAAAAACCGAAGACTGGAGGCCAGTTAGAGAGGGATGGTGTGTCTGCATGGGCAAGGTATGTGGTGAGAAGATGAGCAGGTGGAGTGAATTGCATGGTGTACAGCTGCCCACACATGGTAAGGGATCAGACGTCATGAATTCCTCTCTTCTATTATGTTGGTCTTTAAGGATTTGCATGGCCTGGGGATAAGAATGATACTAAAAATATCTGTCTAATGAGGATCTTGGGATATTGATTCCCCAGGGATACAGAGAGACACTGCAGAGTCGGCCTGTAACAACCCCATTCCACAGCCCTTGCCTAGTCAAGAAGAAGCATACCTGAGGCTCCATCCAGGAATGATCTTTCTTGACCACAAGCCCATTGCATCACTTAGTGTTCCTGCCCTTCCTGAAGACAGATCTTCTGTCTTCAGGATCCAGGTGATATATGTCAAGCATCATTCCACACTGATGCCAGCCAGGTAACTCAAAGTCCCTTAGTTAATGCTTCTGTAAGGGGGGGTAGTTATTTTACTGAAGATTCATCCAGGGAAAGTAATGGGGAGTGGGCATGCATGAAATGATGAGAACCCAGTGTCCCATGCACTCCAGCCTGCCTTCCTGTTGACAAGTTCCCATGTATGTTTGTACTGATACACTGATACACACCCAGTTCTCAATCGGCTGGTATCCTAATCTCTCTCTAAAAAAAATGACAGAACCCAGTTATTCTCCAGCACAGATATTGGCCATTCCCAAACAAGATGATTGTTATAAAACTTTCTGGTATTTACTTGAATTTTTATGGTGGTCATGGGGAGGGGTTTTGGTCAGCGTTTCCTTTTACTTGCATTCCTGGTTCTTGATACACCACTGTGCAGGAGAGTATGTTATCCCTGTAGCTTGCTTGAGGATGGTGAGGAAAAAGTGGAAACACAGATCTAGCTGGCTGCCCTCTTAATACACCTGTTTCTCTGTAAAATCAACAATGATTTTATATAAGAACAATGGAGATAGTATAATAAATTAAAAGACATCCTTCAACTCACTCCAGAATCAATAAATGTTGACTTCTGCTATACAAAGTTCAGGTCTTTTTTGTAAATTAACAAAATAGGGGAACCTGGGTAGCTCAGTTGGTTGAGTCTCTGACTCTTGATCTCAGCCCAGGTCTTGATCTCACAGCTGTGAGTTTGAGCTCCATGTTGGGCTCCACTCTGGGCATGGAGCCCACTTTAAAAAATGCATACAGAAAGCACCTCTTTTGTATCCTGAACTCTTGTTTTTCCTTTCCTGAGACAGCATCATCTTGAATGTGGTGGTCTCTATACATGGCTTTATATTGTACATGTCCTCATAAACATACATAGGATAAAAGGCATTAACTATAATGCCTATGAGTCAGGGAATGGAGAAATAAATCATGATATAATAATACAGTGGATTACTCTCTGATAATTAAAGTAAAGTGGAATTAAATATATTAACAATAAAGAAAAGATAAATCACGTAGGAATTCCAAATATAAATGACATGTCCTATATGGTTCTGATTATATAATGCTTTCAAAATTGAAAATAATGTAGTTGTGGGGCACTTGGGTGGCTCAGTCATTTAGGCATTTGGGCTCTGAACATGATCCCAGGGTCCTGGGATCGAGCCCCATGTCTGGCTCCCTGCTTGGTGGGGAGCCTGCTTCTCCCTCTGCCTGCTGCTCCCCCATTTGTGCTTTCTCTCTCTCACTCTCTGCCAAATAAATAAATAAAATCTTAAAAAAGAAAATAATATAGTTGTTTATGTCATTATATTAACAATACTAGTTATAGTAAAAATTGCAGAGGAATAATGTGTATGAAGTTTGTGTAGTGATTTCCCTGGGGAAAGAAAAGAATCAAGAGCATTCAAATACATGATGTGTATACTTGTACTATCTATTGCAATAAAAACACTTAGAATGAGGAACCCCTGGCTGGCTCAGTAGGTGAAACATGCAACTCTTGATCTCAGGGTCTTGAGTTTGAACCCCACCTGGGGTGCAGATATATTACTTAAATAAATAAAACTTTAAAAATGCATAGTTTAAAAAACCCATTTAGAATGAAGATGGTGACATGTGTGAATTTTATGCTTTTGATTGGTGAGTACAATCCTTCGTTTATCTCAATGGAGGTTTTTTTGTAGGTTTTTTTTTTTTTTTTGCTTGAATGATCCATAATAAAAATAAAAATCTGTTAGGTTTATTTTTATTATGGATTATTCCTTGTAATGGTTCAAAATATATTTAAAATTTTCTAATGATGTATACTTTATGTCATTCAAAAATATTCCCTTATAGGTTTTCATTTATACTAATTTGTACATCTAATACATTTTATTATGTAATTTTTAAAAACTTCTTTTCAGCGTAACAGTATTCATTGTTTTTGCACCACACCCAGTGGTCCATGCAATACGTGCCCTCCTTAATACCCACCACCTGGCTCCCACAACCTCCCATCCCCCGCCCCTTCAAAACCCCTCAGGTTGTTTTTCAGAGTCCATAGTCTCTCATGGTTCACTTCCCCTTACAACTGTAATTTATTTTAATGGCTACACATTTTTAAAGATTTTATTCATGAGAGAGAGAGCATACACACATGTACAAGCAGGGGAAGGGCAGAGGGAGAGGAAGAAGCAGGCTCCTCACCAAACAGGGAGTCTGAGGTTGGGCTCCATCCTGGACTCTGGGATCATGACCTGAGCCAAAGGCAGATGCTGAACTGACTGAGCCACCCAGGTGACCCTAACTGCTATAGTTTTCATCATATGTCCATATCTTAAAAAAAAAGAATTTTATTTACGTATGTGGTGGGGGGAGAACATGAGTACAGGAAGGGGCAGAGGGAGAGGGCCAAGAAGACACCCCACTGAACTTGGAGCCCCATGAAGGGCTTGATTCTAGGACCCTGAGATCATGACCTAAGCCAAAGTCAGACATTTAATCGACTGAGCCACTCAAGCACTCCCATCATTATGTCCATTTCATTTTTCTCTTTTTTAATTTTCAATTTAATTTTATTTAAACTCAATTAACATATTATTATTATTATTATTATTATTATTAATTTCAGAGGTAGAGTTCAGTAATTCATCAGTTCCATATATCACCCAGTGCTCACTACATCATGTGCCATCCTTAATGCCCATCACCCAGTTACCCCGTCCTCTCACTGTGTCCATTTCAAAGGAATACTGGTATCATTGATGAGTCCTTCATTCTTTTTCTACATGATAAAAGTTTCTAGCTCATTATCTTTTCCCACAAATTTGCAGTTAATGTGCTAAGGGTATTCTTTCTTTCTATTATCTTTCCTCAAGTTACCCCACCCCACTGCTTCCTTGTGAGGAGTGAAATGTACAAGGTGTTCTTGTTCATGGCAGGACACACACACACACACACACACACACACACACGGAAACGTCAGTACCAGGGTCCTATATACTGAATATGTGCCAGATGATTTTCCTCTATTCATTTCCATTAGTTGCAATATCCCCATGAGGTTTTGTTATAGTTCCTATTACACAAATGAGGTTTTTCGTAAGTGAACAATTCCATGCCCCCTCCTAACACACAAATCAAGTACTGGTCTGGATTAAATTCACCATTTAAGCCTGAGCAATATACCAAATATCATGGCCTCTTCTGTCTCTTTCAAGGAAGGAAGGACCACTGCTTTACAGAAGTACTGCTGTTAAGGATGCCTGATTATCTTACAATTGTCATATAAGTCCATCTTACCTTTTAACTCTCTGTCTCCCAAGGATGAAAGATTGTTGCTATTTTCATCTATTTTTTTTAGAAGACTATGTTTCCTTTCTCTCTCATTTAGCTGCTTTTGTTTTTGTTTTTGAATGATAGTCCTGCTACCTGTCACCTAGGGAAGTGGTCTCCTTAGGATAAGATGGAGACTGTCATTGACATTGACATTTGCCCAGCTTCTCTTAGAATTAATTGCTAATGCTGGTGAGTAGGGTTTCCATGTGGGAGTCAAGTTTATATGCAACATTTTCTAATCTTTGCTTAGGTACAGAGCATATGCTTGGAAGGATGTCATGTACCTGCTACACAGTATTTCATGGGTAGGGTGGACATATGCTATAGACAAGGGAAAATATTTGGGGCATTCTTCAAGATGAATACATTAAGATTTTAAAGGATTTTTAAAAAAGATTTTATTTATTTGACAGACAGAGATCACAAGTAGGCAGAGAGGGAGGTAGAGAGAGAGGAGGAAGCAGGCTCCCTGCTGAGAAGAGAGTCTGATGTGCAGCTCGATCCCAGGACCCTGGGATCATGACCTGAGCTGAAGGCAGAGGCTTTAACCCACTGAGCCACCCAGGCGCCCGTTTAAAGGATATTTTATGAAATCTGAGTGTTGGTTTAAGAATGCTAATTCTGGGGGTGCCTGGGTGGCTCAGTGGGTTAAAGCCTCTGCCTTCGGCTCAGGTCATGATCCCAGGGTCTTGGGATCGAGCCCCGCATCGGCCTCTCTGCTCAGCGGGGAGCCTGCTTCCCTCTCTTTCTCTGTCTGCCTTTCTGCCTACTTGTGATCTCTGTCTGTCAAATAAATAAATAAAATATTTAAAAAAAGAATGCTAATTCTGTATTATCTAGAGACATTAACAATCATTGGTCTAGACAATCAACTCATTAGTCAAACCATTTGGGTTCACACCTTGTCTTTTCCAGGCACTGTGTACTTCACCCCCTCTAAATATCCCTATAGATAAATGGATGGTATGATCTAAGTCATCTGTAATTTGACAAGCCCTTCAGCTGATTCTGAGGCACACCAAGGGTCAGGCACCATACTCTACAACAGAGATTGGATAACTTCATTCTCATCTGTTGTTTTTTTTTTTGAGATAAGGAATATTTCTGAAGGAAATGCCATAGTTTATTCTTTGTCTCAGTCTCAGCACTTGGAACAATGACTGAAAAAGAGTTGATGATCAATAAAAATTCGAGGCAATAATTTGAGTGGTAGAAGAAAAGTAAGAGATGATGATGATGGAAGGAGAAATTAGCAGAGGGAAAGATTTCAATATTCGCTCAGCTTCACCATAAACATAAAGTTGTATTTCTTTTTACTTAAGCACTGGGTCTCAAACTACCATATATCAGATTTATTTGGGTGGTTTGTTTAAAACTTAGATTGCTAGTTCTTATCTCAGACTTTATCAGCAGTGTATCCGGAGCATTACCAAGAATTTGTATTTCTCAGTAGTTCCCAGGTGATGCTGCTGTTGGTCACCCAGGGACCACTCACTTTATTTTATTTTTACCCCATCTTTTCCATTAGATCCATCAACATGGAACCCAGAAATCACACAGATGTTTCAGAATTTCTTCTGCTGGGATTGACAGATGATCCAGAACTGCAGCCTTTCCTATTCTGCCTGTTCCTGTCCATGTACCTGGTCACCATCCTGGGAAATCTGCTCATCATCCTGGCCATCAGTTCTGACTCCCGCCTCCACACCCCCATGTACTTCTTCCTCTCCAATCTGTCCTTTACTGACATCTGCTTAAGCACAACCACCGTCCCAAAGATGCTGGTGAACATCCACACACAGAACCAGAGCATCGCTTACACAGGCTGCCTCACCCAGGTTGGATTTGTCCTGGCTTTTGGCGGTTTTGAAAACTTTCTCCTTGCAGCAATGGCCTATGACCGCTATGTGGCCATTTGTCACCCCTTGAGGTACACTGTTATCATGAACCCCCAACTCTGTGTTCTGCTGATTCTACTCTCGCTGTTCTTTAGCCTTGTGGTTGCCCTGCTCCATAGTCTAATGGTGCTACGGTTATCCTTCTGCAAGGACTTGGAAATCCCCCATTTCTTCTGTGAACTTGCTCAGGTCATCAAGCTTGCCTGTTCTGATACCCTCATCAATAACATCCTGATTTATTTTGTGGCTAGCCTATTTGGTGGTATTCCTCTCTCTGGGATCATTTTCTCTTATACTCAAATTGTCTCTTCTGTTTTGAGAATGCCATCAGTGGGAGGAAAGCTCAAAGCTTTCTCCACCTGTGGGTCTCACCTGTCAGTTGTGTCCTTGTTCTATGGGACAGTTGTTGGAGTGTACATTAGTTCTGTAGTTACTGACTCTTCCAAGAAGACTGCAGTGGCTTCAGTGATGTATGCTGTGGTCCCTCAAATGATGAACCCCTTCATCTACAGCTTGCGGAACAGGGACATGAAAGGAGCCTTGAGAAAACTCATCAGTGGAATCCCTTCTTTGCTGTGATTATGCCATCTACTTTGGACTTGGGTTTCTAGAAGGAGGCAAAATGATAGGAATCCTGGACGTGCCATAATGCTTGATTTTTCCATCACTGAATTCCTCTAAACTAGCCAGACAACAGAATGTCTAAGTTAATTTTAACTTGCGGATGAAACATATTTTACTTTTTTGTCTAGTCTTATGATGTTGGACACATGATTTCATTCTCCAAATTCAGTTTCTTTGCTCAGATTCTATACAGAAGCACAGCCTGAGGCAAGGGTCCTTCTTATAGTGATTTTTTTTTTTTATCACTCTCAGAAGGAATATTGCAGAAAGTATGAAGGACAGGGAAAGTACTGAAAGAAGACTGGGGTCATATCTAGAGACTAGCTTCCACCTGATTTCAGGTTACGGCCTGCCACTAACACTAGAGTTAGAGCTATAATGGAGTATGGGAGTTTACCTTTTATATACCTAGTTAGTAATTGATTTGTTCACTATTAACTGTATCTGTCTGAGGAACTTTATCATCTACCATATTCCATTTTATTATCTATGAAATTTGCATAATTAGATTATCTCAGTGGTTTGAGATGATTGTGAGATATCCAAACTTTCTCAGTGATAAAACCTTCAGCTACAATAAGAAAAAATCCCTAACTCAAATATTACCAACAATAAAGAGAGTTATCTTTCATTACAAGCACTTAGAGGCAGGGAATGTATAAGAACAGGTAGAGATTCATTCAGTCCTCCATGGGTTGTATGGTCCTAGGACTGGCTTTCCTCAGGGTCATCAGGTGGTTGCACCAGATGAGAGATGTCATACTCGGACATGATTCCCAGAGACAGAACTCTGACTGTCTTTCCTTGAGTCAGATGATTACAGAATTTTCCAGAGTCAGTTATAAGAGTCAACTAGAACCCCAGATGTAATGAGCTATATGTTCTTCAAAAGAATTTGTCCACATCCCAGCCCCATAATTTACCGATATTTTTTGATAGAAGGGCAAATTCTACTTACTTGGAGTCTTTGTAGAAGATGAGCTTATTCCCCTAATATCTGGGTACTTTCTAAATATAATCACATGTATCCTTCTAAGATATACAGAAGTGGAAATGAACTAGAGGAAAATGAGGACGTAATGTAACCATGGTGACAGAAACTGGATGTAGGCAGCCAGTATTTAATTTCCAGTATTTGGTCATTTTTCCAGCATTATTGAGATATAATTGTATATAACATTTGTAAGATTAAGGCATACCATGTGCTGATTTGATGTATTTATATATTGCAAAATGATTACCACCATTGCATGGATAAAACCTCCATGCCATCACTTAATTACCATTTCTTCTTTGGTGAGAATATTTAAGATTCTACTTTTTTATCAATATTTAAGTATATAATATAGTACTATTAGCTATAATTGTCATGATCTATATTAGATCCCCAGAATTTGTTAATCTTATAACTGGAAGTTTACACCCATTGACCAAAATCTCTCCATTTTCCCCACTGCCAAACCCCTGGCAGCTATCATTTTAGTCTCTGTTTCTGTGAGTTTAGCTTTTTCATATTTTCCACATGTAAATGATATAATACAGCATTTGTCTTTCTCTGTTTGGCTTATTTTACTTAGCAGAATGCCCTCAAGATGCATCCAAGTTGCCACAAAAGGCAGGATTTCCTACTTTTTCTTTTTTCTTTTTTTTTATTTTTTAGAAGATTTTTATTTGACACAGAGTACAAGCAGGGGGAGTAACACAGAGAGAGGGAGAAGCAGATTCCCCACTGAGCAGGGAGCCTGATAGATGTGGGGCTGGTTCCCAGGACCCTGGGATCATGACCTGAGCCAAAGGTAGACACTTAATCGACTGAGCCACCCAGACACTCCAGATTTCCTACTTTTTCAAGGCTGAATGATATTCTGTTGTATATATACAACATATTTTTTAAAAATATTTTACTTATTTGACATAGAGCAAGCGAGCATGGGAAGGGAGAGGGTCAGAGGGAGAAGCAGACTCCCTGCTGAGCAGGGAGCCTGATGTGGGACTCAATCCTGGGACTCCGGGATCATGACCTGAGCCAAAGGCAGTTGCTTAACAAACTGAGGCACCCAGGTGTCCCTATACAACATCTTTAACCATTCATCTGTTGACACTAGGTCGTTTTTATAACTTGGCTATTGTGAATAATGTTGCAATGAACCTTGGAGTGTAAATATCTCTATAAGATGTGATTTTAATTCCTTTGGATATGTATCAAGAAGTGGATTGCTAGATCATATGGTAGCTCTATTTTTAATTTTTAAAGAAACCTCTATGCTGTTTTCTACAGGAGTTGTAACAATTTACATCCCCACCCCAGTGAACAAGTGTTTCCTTTTCTCCACACCTTTGCTTTGATGTGACCCATTCTAACAGGTGTGAGGTGACATTCTGGTTTTGATTTGCATTTCCCTGATGACAAGTGATGTGAAGCACTGTTTCATGTGTCTGTTAGCCATCCATATGTCTTCTCTGGAAAAATGTCTATTCAGTCCCTCTGTTCACTCTTCAATTGGGTTATTTACTTTTTTGCTATGGAGTTGTATGAGTTCTTTATATGTTTGGGATTTTAACTCCTGGTCACGTATATGATTTGCAAATATTTTCTCCCATTCAGTACGTTGCCTTTTCATTTTGTTGATAGTTTACTTCTTTATGTAAAGCTTTTAATTTGATGTAGTCCCATTTGTTGATTTTGGTCTTTGTTTGTGTTTTGGTATCATATCCAAAAAACTGGTGCCAAGACCAATGTCACGAGCTTTTCCCTAAGTTTTCTTATAAGAGTTTTATGGCTTCATGTATTTTGTTTAAGTCTTTAGTCCATTTTGAGTTAATTTTCATAAGTGGTAGAAGACAGGGGCTCCACTGCATTTCACTCCGTGTGTTTATCCATTTTTCCTGAAACAATTATTGAAGAGACTATCCTTACCCATTGAGTATGGAGCTCCTTTGTTAAATATTAGTTGACCACATATACCAAGGTTTATTTCTGGGATCTTGGATTATGTTTCACTGGTCCCTGTGTCTGTTTTTATGCCAAAACCATACTGTTTTGATTACTTTAGCTTTGCATTATAGTCTGAAGTAAAGAAGTGTGATGCTTCCAACTTTGTTCTTACTGAGGACTGCTTTGGCTCTTTGGGGTCTTTTGGGACTCTATATAAATTTGAGGATTATTTTTCTATATTGTGAATATCACAAACCCAGTCTCCAAGCCAACAGGTAACTTGGATGGAGATATTGGGGCTTTTCTGAGACCTTCAGTTGTTCCAAACCCGTATTTATGGTTGGGTCCAGGCAGTGTCCACCACTTTTGTATTCACCCGTATTGCTCAAATACTGAATCTCCATTTTTGTCTTTGACTTCAAGCACAAATTTTTTTCTAGGACATTTAGCTTCCAAGATGTTCATTACCTAGATAGAATAACTTCTTCCTTCTGGAAGTGACTCCATAGAGCCTCTAGGTTTCAGTGCCTTCACCCTTTATATGAGTTATTTTTGTAGCACATGGAAAGGTTTGTCTTGTTTTATGAGACCAGCTATGAATTTTTATATGTACCTATTATATAATGTGTTGAAGTGAAAGGGTGGCATTCAAATGCCATCTTGTCTTATGGTGGTTTCAAATACTATCACAAGAACCCCAATAATTAAAAAATGAAGTCATGCGGCGCCTGGGTGGCTCAGTTGGTTAAGCATCTGCCTTTGCCTCAGGTCATGATCCCCAGGATTGAGCCCCACATCAGGCTCCCTGCTCAGTGGGGAATCTTCTCCTCTCCCTCTGCCCCCTGCCCTGCTTATGCACTCTCTCAAGTAAACAAATAAAATCTTTTTAAAAAGTGAAGCTATATAGAAGGAGTTAACATGTGGCAAAAATAAATTGATGTGTGTGAATATATTAAATAATGAATATTTGTAGTTAAGTATTAACATAGAGCACCATTTTTCCCTATTAAATTATTGCTGAAATCTCACTTATTCTGAGAGTATGGATGAACCAGCATACCAGTGCCTTATCAATGGCATTGTAATTTCTCATAAATCTATTTTTAAAAGTGTCATAATTTCAACCCATGACCCACTAATGTGAAGAAAAATGTACACTGAAACCAATGTGATGAACTTGGAAATGGTGTTTATGAAATTCTTTAGTCTTGCCTATACTGATCACAGTCAGAATTGTTTAGAGATTATATAGATTAAAATCTGCAGTATGAATTTATACAGAATGAAAATGGTCAGGAAACATCAATGATTCTTAGAAAAAACTCTCCACTGATTGCTTGCATTTTTACACAGCTTAGCTTTATTTATAAATAGATATTTTATACCCATATATATAAATTGCATCTTCACACTTGAAGTTAGAATCTGGCTTCCTGATATCACTAATTAGATTGAGATGCCATTGTTTTTATCTAAAACTTGAAAACAGGAATCCAATTAGAAAAGGATGTTGTGTCCTCACATGCAAGGTATGTGAAATGGAGGTGGGCATGACCAGGTGGAAAGAACTGGGTGGCATGCGTGTGGCCTCACAGGGACAGGGATCAGCCATCATGAATTTCTCTCTTCTTAGTTTTGGTCTTTAAGGATTTACACTGTACTGGGATCCAAATAAAAGTGTTTGTCTAATGAGGAGCATTGGATATTGAACCCTCAGGGATGCAGAAACTGTGAAGAGTCTGTCTATGACTACCTGACTTAGCAGCCCTACCCAGTCAGAAAGAAACATCTGGGCCACCTCCCAGTAACAATCCCACTTGCCTAGACACATATCTTCTCTCAGCCCCTCTGCCCTTCTCGGAGATAGAACTTCTGTCTCAGAGATAGAACATCATTCAATATCCAGGGAAGATATCAAGTATCATCCTGCAATGATGCCAGCCAGGTAACAGAAAGTCCCTTAGACAATACTGTGGACATGAGGGAAGGTGTCTACTGGAGTTGCTTCCCTGCATAGACACGATGCAAATCCATGCCTAAGACAATCAATACTAACTCCCCAATGGGACTCCTGCCTGAATGTCACCATCTTGACAGGTTACTTTGTGCCTCCACAACAATGCTGATGCAGCTCTGATTTTGCTAGTTTTCTATTTTGTCTATGTAATGGCAGAAAGCATTTTGCTCTTGAATCCTCCCCTTCATAAACATGGTAACAATTATAAAGTTCTCTGACATTTACTTGTATCTTTTCATGATGGAAGGGAGAGATATTAATCAGCTTCATTTGATTCATTTGAATCCCCCATACATTGTATGAAGAGCTTTTGGTGTTATCTTTATAGATTGGGTGTAAGGACTTCAAGAAAGACGTGTAGACCCAGACAGACAGAGCAGGCTACCTTCTTCATCTACTTGTTCTTCTTTATAAAAGTACCACGTGTTTTAAATTATAAGAACAGCATAGATATTGTAATAATAAATATAATATGTTACCGTTAACCCCTTTCCAGAACTAGCAAATGTTGACATTCTAGTGTTTCATCTCATGCCTATTTTTTAATTAACAAAATAATATAAATACAGAAGGCACTCTTTTTGTGTTCCTCATAGTTCCACTTACAGAAGCAACACCAACATAATGTTATCCCCCAAGCATATGTTCATACTGTGTGCATATATATATATATATATACATATATATATATAATATGTGTGTATATATTTATGGTATTTTATATGAAAAATTTTATCTCTTGTTGGTTTTCATTGCTTATATTGATTCATATTGATTCAATATTTAGTTTATTTTAATTGCTTTATGTTCACACCAAATAAATATTGAGAAATTGATATTTCCTTCCTTTCCCTTGCACATGGCCAAGATTGCTAGAGGGAGTTTTGGCACAGAAACCCAACCCTGAAATTTGCAATTATCACACCAAGGATGTTCTCTTACTTTCCTCTTTCCTCAACTTGTACCAATCCACCAGTTCTACCCTAGGAGTGAAACATGCCAGAAGCTGTTGTTCATGGCAGAAAAAAAAAATCACAGGGGCACCTGGGTGGCTCAGCGGGTTAAAGCCTCTGCCTTCGACTCAGGTCATGATCTCTGGGTCCTGGGATTGAGTCCCGCGTCGGGCTCTCTGCTCAGCGGGGAGCCTGCTTCCCTTCCTCTCTCTCTCTGCCTGCCTCTCTGCCTACTTGTGATCTCTGTCTGTCAAATAAATAAATAAAATCTTAAAAAAAACTGTGACTCTCAAATAAATTTAAAAAAATCACAGTAAGAAATGTCACTATGAGGGTCTCATAAGCTGACCACTGTGCTGACTGATTTAAACCTATTCACTTTTCCTTGTTGCAACAATACCATAAAGTATTATGATAGTTACCAATATATACACAAGAACAGTGGGATTCTAATAAAGTTAAAAACATTTCCCTTTTCACAAAGCAGGTACTGGAGCCTGGATTAAATTCAGAGTATCTAAGTGTTATAACAAGTGACTGATCCTCTGTTGGCCACTTGTGTCCCTCAGGAAAGACACAACCACTGTTGCACAGGGACATGCCTCTTAGGATGCCTGGTGCTAATGTCAACTTATGAGTCTCTATCTCCCAAAGACAAATTGTTATTATTTTTTATTCATCTTTTCAGGATCCTTTGCATTTTATCCTTTCCCCCATTCACCTGGGGATTTTTGTTGTTGTTTGTGATCCTGTCATCTGTTGCATTAGGGGAAGAACATTCCTAAAGATCAGACAAACTCTGTAATTTTATTCTTTTGTTTAAAAGATTTTATTTTTTTGACATAGAAAGTGAGAGAGAGAGAGAGAGAGAGCACAAGCAGGGGAGCAGCAGGCAGAGGGAGAGGGAGAAGCAGGCTCCCTACTGAGCAAAGAGCCTGACACATGGCTCAATCCCAGGACCCTGGGATCATGACCTGGGCTGAAGGCAGACGATTAACCAATGGAGCCACCCAGGTGCCCCTAAATTTTATTCTTATATGTTTGATTTTTTGAAGGTGTGGAATAATTCTAAAGAAATAAAGCCATGTTTTATTTTTTTCACTCTAAAAACTTGATACATGTTAGACACTCATTGCTCATTAGAATTTTGGCTGATGGGCATCTGGGTGGTTCAATCAGTTAAGCAACTGCTTTTGGCTCAGTTCATGATCTCAGGGTCCTGGGACTGAGCCCCCTGTGGGGCCTCCTGCTCAGCGGGGAGTCTGCTTCTCCCTCTCCCTCTTCCTCTGCCCTCCTCCCTGTTCATGCTTTGTCATTTTCTCTCTCGCGCTCTCAAATCAATAAATAAAATCTTTTTAAAAATTTGGCTGATAACTGAGCTGAGGAAAGAGGATGAGGGAGAGAAGAAGGACGGAGGGAGAAATACACAGAGGAAAGATTTGAATATTCACTTGGGTTCACAATATAGATAAACGAGACTTTATCATATGTCAGAATCATCTGGAAAGCTTGTTAAAACAGACTGCCTGTCATCATCCCTAGAGCTTTTCATCAGTAAATCTGGAGTGGGATCCAAAAATTGGCATTTTTAACAAGTTCCCAGGTATTGCTGCTGGAGGCCCAGTTGACCATACATTTTATTCTCTTGTCATCCAATATCTTATATTAACAACATGGAACCCAGCAACCAAACAGATGTATCAGAATTTCTTCTTCTGGGAGTGACGGAGGATCCAGAATTACAGCCCCTACTCTTCTGCCTGTTCCTGTCCATGTACCTGGTCACCATCCTGGGAAATCTGCTCGTCATCCTGGCTGTCATCTCTGACTCCCACCTCCACATCCCCATGTACTTCTTCCTCTCCAACCTGTCCTTTACTAACATCTGCTTAAGCACAACCACCATCCCAAAGATGCTGGTGAACATCCAAGCACAGAACCAGCACATCCCTTACACAGGCTGCATCACCCAGGTCTGTTTTGTCTTGGTTTTTCTTGGTTTTGAGAATTTTCTCCTTGCAGTAATGGCCTATGACCGCTATGTTGCCATTTGTCATCCACTGAGATACACTGTTATCATGAACCCCTGCCTCTGTGGATGGTTAATTCTACTCTCTTTGTACATTAGCATCACGAATGCCCTCCTCTACAGTCTGATGGTGTTGCGACTGTCCTTCTGCACTGACTTGGAAATCCCCCAGTTTTTCTGTGAACTTGCACAGGTCATCAAGCTCGCCTGTTCTGATTCCTTCATCAATACCATCTTGGCTAATATTTTGGCTGGTGTGTGGGGTGGTATTTCTATCTTTGGGATCATGTTCTCATATGCTAAAATTCTCTACTCTCTTTTGAGAATGCCATCAGCTGGCAGAAGATATAAAGCCCTTTTCACCTGTGGGTCTCATCTCTTAGTTGTTTCCTTGTTCTATGGGACAGGACTAGCGGTGTACATTAGCTCTGCAGTTACTGACTCTTCCAGAAACACTGCGGTGGCCTCGGTGATGTACACTGTGGTTCCTCAAATGATGAACCCCTTTACCTACAGTCTGCGCAACAGGGATATGTAGGAAGCCTTGAAAAAAATAATCAGGTAGGATCACGTTTCATCATATTTGGGCTAGTTTTCTAGAATGAGTCAAAGTAAAAGGTATTCTGGTCTTTCAGAATACTCTTCTATCACCAAGATTATCTAAAACGACTAGATAACATGATGGATACATGCATTTCAACATGGGCTTGAATTCTGATTTTGCTTTTTGTCTAACTCTGTGATGTTTGGCAGTGATTTCAAGCATCTAAACTCGGTTTTTTGGGTAGTGTTCTATAGAGGGAGAACCTGAGTCCTGGAATCCATTTATATAGATTTGGGGGAACAGCATGTTCACAAAAAAAGTAGAAGAAGTTAGGGCAGAGAAATGGTGTAAGCAGAGTCATGGATGGTTACAGGCAGAGACTAGCTTCCACTTTATCCCACATCTAGGACCATGCAAATCTCGCCCCAGATGGGCTTAAACCATGAGGCAAGGGAGCTGGCCTTTCTTATCCGCACTCAGTAATCACTGAGAGTTGTCCCTATCAAACTGTATTTCTCTGGAGCAACATCAGAATCCACCAAACTGTTTCATCATCCATAGAATCAGTGTAATCTGATTATCTCAGTGGTTTGAGACAGTTGTGAAATATGTAAACCTGAAGCTAAAAGTCTTTGGTTCTAATAATAAAAAGAAAACCTCTGGGGGTTCCTGGTATCTCAGGTAGTTAAGCATCTGACTCTTGCTCTCAGTTTAGGTCTTGATCTCAGGGTTCTGAGTTCAAGCCCTGTGCTGGGCTCCACACTGGGCATGGAGCCTACTTAAAAAAAAAGAAGAAGAAGAAGAATAGAAAAGAAAACTTTTCTCTAATATTCTCAAAAAAGAAAGGGAAGTGTCTTTCATTCAGAGGTAGGGAATGTATAAGGATAAGAGAATAGGGATTCATTAGTTCTCCATGAGGTGATGTCATTCTAGGACTGATGGTAGCAGCAGACACAGGTGTCATACTCAGGTGTGATGACCAGGGACAGAAAACAGACTGTCCTTCCCTGAGCCATTTGAAAATTGACCTTTCCATGGCATCATCCAGAAGATATCTCCTTAAATATCACCACGAAGAAGAGGACCATATACTCCTTTTTAATATAATTACTGGTGTGGGAGAAATGATTAATATGAAAGCCTTAGACTGGCCATCTAGGGTTAATTCATGTTGGGCAGTCAGCTGTCATAACCATGACAAGCACTTAATACAACGCCTGACATATAGTAGGAAGTAACATTTGACTCGTATCATAGTCTTTCATATCTTGCCTATATTCATAACTTGTGTAATCCTTTCGAACTCACATACTTTTACCACCTGCTTCAACATTCATATTTGTTTATCTTTACCGTAGTTTTTCTGGTCTGAATAATATAATCAAATAATTGAGTAAGCAGGGTAATGGATGTTCATCCTTTTTATGAGACCCTGTTTGCTTTAATTCCTTCTTGTTGATTCATTGGTAAGAATGTAGCTAAAAAAAAAAAACCAATGTATCTGAGTTTTTAAAAATTTTTAAAAATTTTTTAAAGATTTTATTTATTTATTTGACAGGCAGAGATTACAAGTAGGCAGAGAGGCAGGCGGAGAGAGAGAGGAGGAAGGAAGCAGGCTCCCTGCTGAGCAGAGAGCCCGATGCGGGGCTCGATCCCAGGACCCTGGGAACATGACCTGAGCCGAAGGCAGAGGCTTTAACCTACGGAGCCACCCAGGAACCCCTGTATCTGAGTTTTTATTTATTTTAATTACTTCTCCTTGCAGTACTTCTTACTCATCTCAGGTGGAGTCCACACAGAGAAACATGGTTGAATAAAACTGATGGAGTGATCAAAGTCTTAAAAGAGTTGGCTGTATAAATAGGGCTCCTATACAAAACTTTATAATGTGTTATTGTGAATAAAACAGTGTTTCTGTGGAGGAGTGTAACATAAGATAGGAGACAAAAGAAGTTGGTAGTGTTGGGGACTATCACTTTTTCCACAAGTACAACAATGTGGGGCCATAAGACAGAAGTATTTTTCTTTTTCTTTTTTTTAAAGATTTTATTTACTTGAGAGAGAGGGAGAAAGAGAGAGCATAAGTGGCAAGAGCGGCAGAGGGAGAGGGAGAAGCAGACTCCCTGCTGAGCCAGGAGCCCAACGCGGGGCTCCATCCCAGTGCTCCAGGATCATGACCTGAGCTGAAGGCAGATGCTTAACCAACCGAGCCACCCAGGCACCCCCCAGAAGTATCTTTCTGGATGTGTGTATAGGGGAAAATGACAGGGGTCTCCCAGGATAACCAAAGGAGTACGATTCATTGTAAGGAGAAGAAGTATTATGTCAGCACCACAACTGGGGGACAGCTCTCTGCCTGCTGCCCTGGTGTGTTCTAGTACAGAACTTCCCCTACTGACATCTGCAGAACACCTGCAGAGATGGATCACCTGCTTACAGAAAATATTATAAGCAGTGGAGCACAAAATATGAAATTTTAGAAGTCCACCACCACCAGGGTTGTGCATCACTTAAAGGCAGTCAGGTGGGGAAGGAATGTGGAGGCCCAACCATGGACAGCATGGTCAGAGGATCCTCTGGGTCACAAGAAGAATGGGTGGCACCTACATGCTGCACTGTTCCCAGGCAGAGGAGCAGGGACTCCAGCTGAGGGCAGCAAGCCTAGGTGTCAGCTCTCTGCTCTGCCTTGCCATAAACTCAACTGCTGCCCAGTTGTGCAACTGCTTGCCTATCATGGGCTGGCAAACAGCAAAAATGTGCAAGACCCTCCCTCAGAGGATCAGCGTGGGTATGTGCCATGAGAGTCCCTAAAATTTGGAGTTTTAAAACTCAACCACACACCTGAGATAAAACAGCTGGGATACAGGCAGGGTGAAGACAGGTATCTTACTGAAGCCAGGGACACAAAACTGATTGACTGCTTTTCTGTGAGGGCTTTCTGAAGAGTGGGAGGCATGAACTCTCAGCTCTGCAGCTAGAGAGCAGAGCACAGCCATTTTCATCCAGCATATTAGTGCTGAAAGCACTTCAAAACTGTGCCACCCAGTGGAGCCCAGAGCCACTTACACCAAGCTCCATCCACTAGGTGGGAGGTGCTTCTCCACTAAGGCAAGTCCACCTGAGAATCAGAGCCACATGTCCCTTCCCAGAAGACCAGCACAAACACCTCACATACACCAGTCTATTGACCACAGATGCTGCAAAGCTCCAGTTCTATGGGAAATAGGATCTATCTTCCTTCTTACTTTTTAAAAATTTTCATTACTATTCTTCTGTTCCTCTCTCTTTCCTCTTCTTCTGGGATCCCAATTATTCTAACATTGTTTCTCTTTATGGGATCACTTATCTCCTGAATTCTCCCCCTTGTGATCCCGTAACTGTTTCTCTCTTTTTCTCAGCCTCTTTATACTCCATCATTTTGTCTTCCCTATCACTAATTCTCTCTTCTACCTAATTTATCCAACAGTTAGAGCCTCCATTTTTATTGAATCTCATTAATACCCATTTTTGTTTCAATTTGATTAGATTTTAGTTCTTTTATTTCTCCAAAAAGGGATTCTCTAGTGGTCTCCATGCTTTTTTCCAAGCCCAGCTAGTATCTTTATAATCATTATTCTGAACTCTAGTTTCAATATTTTACTTATGCCCATACTGATTAGCTACCTGGAAGTCAGTATTGTCTCTTGTTCTTTTTCAAGGTGAATTTTTGCATCCTGTCATTCTGTCCAGGAGAATAGGTGAAAAAGAGAACAAAGTAATAAAATGTCAACAGCAACCCCAGAGAAATATACACTAAATAAATCAGAAGATACCTGAAACCAAAAAAATAAACTTAAAAGAAAAGGAAAAAAAGAGAGAGAATATAGTCACACAAGGGGACAGAATAGAGCAATACACTGGATCCTGTGAGTATTTTGGTCTCTTTGTTAGAAAACTAGATCTCAAAATTGCAAAGAAAGAAAAACTTCTGTATGTACAAAAATAAAATTAAATACAATGAAAGTTTAGAAGGTAACTGTAAAAATGAAAATTAAAAGTCAAGAAAAAACAAAAGAGAAAAAAAAACAGCATAAAAAGGGAAGGGATATAAACAGACAGGTGAACAGAGCAATACACTATATCCTAAGTGTATTTTGGTGGGTTTGTTAGAAGAAACTATATCTCAAAATTATATATATATCTATTATATACATATATGTGTATATATACGTATATGTATGTATTTATGTATATATATGTATATAATAGATATATAAAAATATATATATACACACACATAAAATTAAATACAATGAGGGGATAGAATATAACTGTAAAAATTAAAATTTAAAAAGATTTATAAAAAGAGCTCATAAAATAACAAATTGGTTGAAAAAGGAAAGAAAAAAATTAAAATTGAAAGACTAAAGAATCACGGGGAAAAAAACATGAATTCTATATGTATAGTCCCCTAGCACTGGAGTTTTCCAATTTTTAAGATTTTATTTTTTTATTTGACAGAGATCACAAGTAGGCAGAGAGGCAGGCAGAGAGAGAGGAAGGGAAGCAGGCTCCCCGCTGGGCAGAGAACCCGATGTGGGGCTCGATCCCAGGACCCTGGGATCATGACCTGGGCCGAAGGCAGAGGCTTTAACCCACTGAGCCACCCAGGTGCCCCTGGAGTTTTCCAAATTTTTTTATTATGTTCAGTTAGCCACTGTATAATACATCACTAGTTTCTGATGTAGTGTTCAGTGACTCATTAGTTACATATAACACCCAGTGCTCATCACAGCACCTGCCCTCCTTAATACCCATCACCCTGTCACCCCCATCCCTACACTTCTCC
Source organism: Mellivora capensis (assembly GCA_004024625.1). Classification (NCBI taxonomy): domain Eukaryota; kingdom Metazoa; phylum Chordata; class Mammalia; order Carnivora; family Mustelidae; genus Mellivora; species Mellivora capensis. The sequence continues at coordinate 69,466 of PISX010009310.1, forward strand.
CCTCTAAAATTGGAGTTTTGCAACTCTTATTGATTGGTAAACTTGATCTTAGATGTTCTTGCTGATCTTCTGTAGGAGGGGCCTGCTACCTTGATCCTCAAGTGTATTTGCCTTAGGCAGAATTGCACCACCCTTGCCAAGGGGCCAGGTTAAGTATTCAGCTCTGGTTTGCTGGTTTGCTCTAAGTGGCTTTGGTTCCTGAAGGCTTTCCATGAGTCTTTAGAGGATGAGAATGAAAAGACAGGCTCTTGGTCTGTGGACTTGGAGCTGAAAGCTTAGGGACCCACTCCTCAGTGAGCATTCATGGAAAAGCAGTCAATATCTCCTGTCTCTCTGGTCTCTATCAGCACTCCGTGCTCACCCAACCTGTGACTGAGCATTTCTATTTCAGACACATGACCCCATTCAAGTCTCCAAACCCTGCAGACTCCTGTGGCATGCTCCTATGTCACTCCTCTCTGTGGAAGGAAGTGGGTTCTTACTGATTCTGATGCTTGCTGGGCCCCTGCTCACAGAGCAGTCACCCCACTGCCTCGGTTTGTGATTTGTGGCAACCTGGAGAGCCCACTCCTGGGCTTCCTGATTATAGCTGGCTTCCCTGCTCCAATGTCTGGGAACTCTGTTGCACTCAGGCACCCCTTGTCTTCCTGAGACCCCAAGGATCCTGAGACCACACTGTCCCAGCTAGGGTTCCAGCCCCGCTTAGCCACCTGAGTGACATCCCTCACCAGAGCAGACCTCTGAAAGTTCTTATTTTGTGCTTCACTGTTATATCACTTTCTGGTAGCTGGCTTACAGAGAGGCTCCCTCCTCCCATGGTTTATCTTCCCATATATGGCCATAGATTCACTTCCCCACACCTCCTACCTTGCAAAAAGTAGATACTTTTCTATTTGTAGAGTTGCAGCTAGTCTTTTCTTAGATCTCCAGTTCCATCTGCAGGTGTTCAGAATGATTTGAAAGCTATTTAACTGAGTTCCTGGGACCAAAGAAACTAAGGTCTCCTACTACTCCACCATCTTGGTTTCTCTCCCCACCCCATAAGAGTCTCTTAACTATAGAGAACAAAGTGAGGGTTGCTGGAGGGGAGGTGGGCAGGGGATGGGCTGAATGAATGATGGGCATTAAGGAGGGCACAGGATGTAATGAACACTGGGTGATATATGTAAGTGATAAATCACTAAATTCTACTCATCCAATATTATACTGTATGTTAACGAACTTGAATTTACATTTAAAAAAATGTGAAATAGGGGCACCTGGGTGGCTCAGTCTATTAAGTATCAGACTGCAGCTCAGATCATGATCTCACCCGTGTGGGATGGAGCCCTGCACTGGTCACTCTGCTCAATGAAGAGTCTGCCTCTCCCTCTCCCTCTACCCTTCCCCTTGCTCATGCTCCCTCTCCTTCTCTCAAATAAGTAAATAAAATCTTTTTTAAATGTGAGATAAATTACTGAATAGATGAAAATGCCAAAGTCCTAAAGAAAAATGTTTTTAGTGAACATTAACAGGGAGTATCATCCATACCTATTGAATTACAGAGGAAACATCTGGGTGATTCACAACTTGCACACTACCACCTTTAGGTGGCATCGTACTTCATCACGACCCAATTAAAAATGAAGAACCATAACTCAATCCAAATTCCACAGTGGGAAGAAAAATATGTGTTGTATCTATAGTGCAGAACTTGGAACAGGTAATCATGAAAGTTTAAAAAGAGGGGTGCCTGGGTAGCTCAGTCTATTAGGCATCTGCCTTCCACTCAGATTGGGTTCCTGGAGTCCCAGGATCAAGCCCCACCTAAGGCTTGCTGCCCAGTGGGGATTCTGCTTCTCCCTCCGCCCTTCATCCCACTCATGCCCTCTCTCTCTCAAATAAGTAAATGAAATCTAGGGGAAAAAGTTTATTTTTTTTTTAAATTTTTTAATCTAGATTCAATTAACCAATGTATAGTAGTTTAAAAAGAGAGTATGAAGTCTGTCTACATTGATCACAGCCACAATAATCACAAAGAATAGATGATATAGTCCCATGTAAAATATAAGGAAGAGAAAGAAAATATAGGAAACATTCAATGACTCTAAAGGTGAAATATTCCCAGGAGTTGAATCTTATAATAACTTAACTATATTTATAAACATATTATTTACACCCAGCTCATAAATAATATTTGCACACTTAAAATTGGAATCAGTCCTTGAGATATCATTAATCACATAGTGATACCTTTGTAACTTTAAAAGAAGTCTAGAATTCATTAGAAAAGGAGTGTGTGTATATGTGTGCAAGGCGTGTGAGATGGAGGTGAGCATGAACAGATAGGGAGAATAGATGACATACGCCTGGCCTCACAGGCTCAAGGATTAGCCATCAGGCATCCCTCTCTTCTATAGTCTTGGTCTTTAAGGATTTGCAGAGCCCAGGGATCAGAAGGACACTAAAAATGTTGTCTAATGAGGAGCTTTGGATATTGACACCCGCCCCCCGCCCCCAGGGATAGAACATTGTAAAGAGTCAGCCTGTGACAACCTCATTCTACAGCCCTTACCTAATCAGGAAGAAGAACACTTGAGGCCTCAACCAGGAATGATCTTTCTTGACCACAATCCCATTGCCTCATTTGGTCTTGCTGCCCTTCCTGAAGACAGATCCTCCATCTTTGTATCTAGGTGACATGTCATGCACCACTCCACATTGATGCCAGCCAGGTAACTGAAAATCCTTTAGTTAATGATTCAGTAAGGAGGGCAATATTTTACTACAGACTCATCCAGGGAAAGCAATGAAGAGAATAGAATGCATGCATGAAATGAGACCCAGGTGTCCCATTCATTCCAGCCTGTTTTCCTGTTAAAAGTTCCCATTTGTATGGATACTGACCCCAGTCTCAATCAGCTGGTCTCCTAATCTCTCTAAAATATGACAGAACATATTTTCCTCCTGAGTAGAAATCAGCCCCTTTTAAAACAAGATTGACTGTTATATACTCTTTTCACACTTACTTGAATTCTTGTGATGGTCATGGGGAAGGGTTTGGGTCAGCTTTTCCTTTTACTTGCATTTCTGATTCCCAACATACCATGCAGGGACAAGTGTATTATCCCTGTACTTCACTTGAGGACACAAGGAAGGGAGTCAGATGCAGAGAGACACAGCCAGGTACTTTCCTAGCACATGTAATTTCCCTTCATAAAATTACTAAGCATTTTATATAACAATAGCAGAGATGTATAACAAAAAAACATATGGCCACCCTTCCATTCATTCCAGAATGAGCAAATGTTAACATTCTGCCATACTGGCTTCAGGTCTTTTTTATAAAGTAAAAAAAAAATGTGTGTATATGCAAAGAGAAAGCACCTCTTTTTCTCCCCCTCTTTTCCTGTTCTCCCCTTCCCAGACACAATACAATCTTGAATATGATGGTATCCCCCATGCATAGTTTCATATTGCACATGTCTTCATAAACATACATAGGATAAAAGACATTGACCATAATAACTATCACTTAGGGAATGGAGAAATAAACTGATGTAACAATATCACGTAATACTCTCTGGTAATTAAAATTAGTGAATGGGACTAAGTATACCAACATAATAAAAAAGTAAATAGCATAAGCCTGCCAGTTTTAAATGGCACGTATTGCATGGTTCCATGTATATAAAGCTTTTAAAATGCAAAAGAATATAAGTTTTTTATCAGAGGATAATACTAATCATAATAAAAATTGCAGGGGAATAATTTATATAAAGTCGGTGTACTGGTTCCCCTGGAGAAGGAAAAGAATCAAGATTGTACAAACTTATGATGTGGGGGCTTCACCTGTATCTCTATGATTTAGTGCAATCAAAACACCAAGAATGAGGACAGTGAAGTGTCTAAACTTGATCACATCAACTATTGGGAAACCCAGCACTTCACTGTGTTCTCTCTGTTATTTTTTGCTGGGGTTTATTTTTATTAGGGATTATAGCCTGAGAGATTTCAACATATATTTGAAGTTTTCTCATGTAATTTTTTCTTAGCTTTTTATATTGTATCAACCTATAATCCTGATTCATTTTTTATTATAATTTTTATTATCTTATATTAGTCACCATACACTACATCATTAGTTTTTTAAAAATATTTTATTTATTTACTTGACAGAGAGAGAGATCACAAGTAGGCAGAGAGACAGACAGAGAGGGAGGGGGTAAGCAGGCTCCCTGCCGAGCAGAGAGCCCGACTCAGGACTCAATCCCAGGACCCCGGGATCATGACCCAAGCCGAAGGCAGAGGCCCAACCCACTGAGCCACCCAGGCGCCCACATCATTAGCTTTGGATGTAGTGTTCCGTGATTCACTGTTTGCATATAACTCCAAGTGCTCCATGCAATATGTGCTGTCCTTAATACCCATCACTGGGCTCACCCATCCTCCTGCCAGAACCCTCAGTTTTCTTCCCAGAGTCCATAGTCTCTCATGGTTCATTTCCCCTTTTGATTCCCCCCCCTTCATTTTTTCCTTCCTTCTCCTAATGTTCTCCATGCTATTCCTTATGTTCCACAAATAGGTGAAACCATATGATCATTGTCTTTCTCTGTTTGACTTATTTCACTTAGCATAATCTCCTCCACTTCCATCCATGTTGATGCAGAAGTTGAATACTCACTTTTTCTTTAATTCACTTTGATTGCTATATGGTTCATCATCTGTCCATGCCAAATGAATATTGACATCATTCCTGGGCACTTCATTCCTCTTCTACAATAAAGATTCCCAGCTAGAGTTTCAACTCATAAACACTTCTCTGAAATTTGCAGTTATCATAGTAAGGATGTACTCTTTTTGTTGTCTTTCCTCTGTTGCCCTTCCCACTGCTTCCTTCCAGATACCATTGTTCATGGACCCAAAACCACACACACACACACACACACGCACACACGACAGCAAATGTTACTAGCAGTGTCCCATATGCTGAGTGCTGTGCTGGCTGCTTTCCTTCAATGCACTGCTCATCACTACAACATCCCCGTAAAAAAGTCTTGGTGACAGTTTCCACTCTATATTGAAGATACCAACACCTCCAAAGTTGAACAGCTTTTCCCATTCACAAAGCAAGTGCTGGTTTGAGTTACATTCTGAGTTCTGGGTCTAAGTAATACACCAAATGATAAAGGCTGTCATGGCCACTTCTGTCTCCCCCAGGTCAGGGAGCACCACTGCTTCACAGAGCAATCCTATTAGGGCACTTGATTACCTCCTAACTATCTTATAAATTTGCACTGTCTTGAAGGTCTTTCTCTTCCAAGGACCAATAATCATTTGAATTTTCCTCCATTTTGAAGAGTCTGTGCATTTGATTCTTTCTCTCATGTAGCTGTTATTTATTTATTTATTTATTTATTTATTTATATTATGTTATGGTGGTCACCATTAGGTTTTTTTTTCATTTTATTTCTTTTCAGTGTTCCAGAATTCATTGTTTATGCACCACACCCTGTGCTCCGTTCAATACATGCCCTCCATAATACCCACCGCCAGGCTCACCCATCCCCCCACCCCCCTCTCCTCCAAAACCTTCAGTTTGTTTCTCGAAGTCCACAGTCTCTCATGGTTTGTCTCCCCTCCAATTTACAGTGTTATTTTTTTTCTCACCATAGCACATTCCCTCCCCAAAGGCCATCACCCAGCCTCCCCATTCCCCCTTCCCCACTCTCCTCCAGCAACCCATGTTTGTTTCCTCAGATTAAGAGTCTCATATGGTTTGTTTCCCTCTCTGGTTTCATCTTGTTTCATTTTTCCCTTCCCTTTCCCATGATCCTGTCCTTTTTCTCAAATTCCTCATATTAGTGAGGTCATATAATTGTCTTTCTCTGATTGACTTATTTCACTTAGTACATCATTAGTTTTTGATATAGTTTTCAGTGATTCATTATTTGCATATAACACTCAGTGCTCATTACAACATGTGCCCTCCTTACTACCCATCACCAGGCTACCCCATCACTGGCTACCCCATTCTCCCACCTCCCTCCCCTCTGAAACCCTTGGATACCTTTCTGGAGTCCACAGCCTCTCATAGTTCATCTCCCCCTCTGACTCATCCCCTTCCATTTTCCCTTCCTTCTCCTAATGTCCTCTATGCTATTCCTTATGTTCCATATATGAGTGAAACCACATAATTGTCCTTCTCTGCTTGACTCATTTCACTTAGCATAATCCTTTCCATTTCCATCCATGTTCATGCAAATGGTGGGTATTCATCCTTTCTGATGGCTGAGTAATATTCCATTGTGTATATAGACCACATCTTCTTTATCCATTCATCTGTTGAAGGGCATCTCAGCTCCTTCCACAGTTTGGCTATTGTGGACATTGCTGTTATGAACTTCAGGGTGTATGTGCCCCTTCTTTTCAAAATATCTGTATCTTTGGGGGTAAATACCCAGTAGTGCAATTGCTGGGTCACAGGGTAGCTCTATTTTTAACTTTCTGAGGAATCTCCATACTGTTTTCCAAAGTGGCTGTACCAGCTTGCATTTGCACCAATAGTGTAAGAGGGTTCCCTTTTCTCCACATCCTTGCCAACATTTGTTGTTTCCTGCCTTGTTAATTTTTGCCATTCTAACTGGTGTAAGGTGGTATCTCAATGTGGTTTTGATTTGAATTTTCCTAATGGCTAATAATGCTCAACATTTGTTTTCATGTGTCTGTGAGCCATTTGTATGTCTTCCTTGGAGAAGTTCTCTTTTTTTTAAAAAATTTTTTAAATTTTTTAATTATTTTTTTAAATTTCTTTTCAGCGTAACAGAGTTCATAGTTTTACACCACACCCAGTGCTCCGTGCAATGCGTGCCCTCCACAATACCCACCACCTGGCTCCCCCAACCTCCCACCCCCTGCCCCTTCAGGTTATTTTTCAGAGTCCATAGTCTCTCATGGTTCATAAAATCTATCTATGAAAGACCCACAGCAAACATCATCCTCAATGGGAAGAAGCTCACAGCCTTCCCGTTGAGATCAGGAACACGACAAGGATGCCCACTCTCACCACTCTTGTTCAACATAGTATTAGAAGTCCTAGCAACAGCAATCAGACAACAAAGAGAAATAAAAGGTATCCAAATTGGCAAGGAAGAA
>PISX010009311.1:0-76395 GCA_004024625.1 Mellivora capensis
TGCTATTCGGTCCATGTGCAATCCCTATCTCTTCCACCATGACAACTCCACTGCAACGGCATCAGGCTGGCCAGGGATTGAGGTGGGCTCACATCTACTGACTGAGTCACCCTGCCCATATGATTTTTTTAATGTCTCTCTTGGAATGGTTAACATGAACATACAATAGAAGAACCCTCATGCCTTGTGCCCACTCTCACATCTATCTACATGCCTTATTCATAAAACTCTTTACCCCATTTTCCAAAATTTCTCCTCCTGGACCCTTGACCAATCAACCAAATTATTCATTTTCTATGATCCTGTGTATATTCTCCACTTGGGCCATTTCTGTCTCCACACAGAGTTAATGGCACAATGCATGCCTAAAGATTGCCCACTGGGAGGACTTCCTCTCACCATCCTTTTAGAACCAACCCTGAAAATGGCTGTAATGCTGCCAACTGTCCATTTTCAGCTTGCACACACAGACAAGGTGAGCCCATTAGTAGACTAAGCTTATTCCTCTTCCATACGCTGGAAGCTCTCCATGTGGTCACAGAAAAGAGATGAGGGACAAGTGCTGGTACAACAGTGTTGGATAAATGGGAGTCCTGGCCACATGCTTATGCAGTTTGTGTTCCCTGGACCTGTGCAAGCCCAATCCAGTATGTATGACCTCCACTTTACAGTGAACTGCTGCTCGGTCCACCTAACCTTGGGCCCTTGTGGATCTGACAGTGCCCAGTCTGTGATGAGAGTAGCAGCTTCTGATTGCATGGTCATTTGGTATCATGTGGCCAGACACTCCATTGTCACCAGAGCCCAACAGCAAGCCAGGCACTGCTTTGCAAATGGTGTACATTTCCATGTTTTAGATGGGGTACAGTTCTAGATTTTAGATGGTGTATTTGTTTCCAAGGGCTGTTGTAACAAAGTACTGCGAACTGGGGGCTTCAAACAGCAGAAATGTACTCTCTCACTGTTCTGGAAGCTAGGAAACCAAAATCAAGGTGTCAATACAGGTGGTTCCTTCTAGAGGTTCTGAGAGAAAAACCATTTCTATGTGTCTCCCGGTTTCTGGTGGTTGCTAGTATTCCTTGGTATTCCTAGGCTTGGAGACGCACCCTTCCAGTCTCTGCCCCTGCCTTTACACGATATTCTCTCCCTGTGTGTTTGTGGGGGTGCCTCCAAATATGCCTCTCCTTATAGAGACACACGTCATTGGATTTAAGGTGCACCCTCGTCCAGTCTAACCTCATTTTAACTTGATGATATCTGCAAAGTTCTTATCTCCAAATAAGGTTGCATTCACAGGTACCAGGGGTTAGGACTGCAGCATATTTTTTTGAGGGGTCCAGTCAACTCACTACTGATCCCAAGGCCTTGCTCCACACTCCAGCATCCTTCTCTACCAAAGATGCCTGTAGTTCAATGATATCTGCCAGATCCTATGGCTCACTCAGCAGAGCTGCTCATACAGCAGCTTGGGCCAACTCCAGAGCCCTCTCTTGCCCCGGGCTCCCCTAAAAAACTAGCATCCTTCTATATCATGCAATAATGGTGCCAGAGAATTATTTTCAAGTGCAGAATATCCTGTCTTCAAATACCCAAAGAGGCCCAACAAGCATTGTGTTCCTTTTTCAGCAGTAGAAGAGGCAAAGTGCAATAACTTGTCCTCAACTTATGAGGGAGTGTACCGGGATGTCTTGGATCACTGGACCCCTGAAAGCTTCACTGATATGGCAAGCTCCTGAATTTTAATAGGCTTTCTCTCCCACCTTCTGGAACAAATTTATCTTACCAAGGCATCCAGGGTACTTACCACTTTTTGTTCATCACATCAGATGAACACAAGGTCATCAATGTAGTAGACCTATGGGGCATTCTGCAGAATTTCTAGGGCTTCCGAGTTCCTTTGGACTATACTGAGGCAGCGAATTGGAGACTTAATGTAGCCCCAGCGAAAGGAATTGATCTGTCCTCCCTATCTGTCCCATGGTAGCGGAGACTGCTTCGAAAACTCATTCCCGACAGGCATTGAAAAGAAAGCATTCACTGGATCAGTAGCTGGATGTCTTTACAGCAGAACCTGTGATATTCTCTTCCAGCAAAGATCCTACGACCAGCCCAGGAATAAGATTGGGGCCACCACTTGACTGCGTTTGAGATTATCCACTCTCATCGACCGTGACTGCCTGGTCTTTGCAGGACCCAGACTAACTAATTAGAAAAGAATTGTGCAGACCAACACTTGTGCTTTCTATGAATCCGTGGGGGGTGGTATTTATTGCCATCTTCCACCTAGATTGGAATATTTTTTTCTTATTCTCTTGGCTTGGAGAGAGCAGTTTCAGGGGCCTCCCCCTGGCCTTTCCTACTACAATCGTTCTTATTTCACTGGTCAAAAAACTCACATGAATGTGACAGTTATGCCAACAATTAAGTACATTCATTCCCATTGTACTTTTGGAAATGGAAGTGGGATGACCCACTGATGGTCTGGAAGCCATTGCCTCGGTCCATCACCCATACAAACCTTAGGAGATGAAGCCAGTAGAGGACTCCATGTATTACTTGGCCTTCATATGCCACCACTCCAGCACGGGAGGCACAGCAATGCTGTGGGTCTTTGCACATCAGCGTCAACTCATATCCTATATCCAGCAACCCTCAACGGACCTGTATTAATGCTCTGTATTAATTAAACACTGCCCTAACACATTACCACAAACTTGATGGCTTGGAGTGACATCCTCTTATTCTTACAGTTCTGTAGCTCAGAAGTCTGGGTGTGGTATGACTCAACAGGTCTTCTGCTTAGAGTCTTTTAAGGGTAAAATCAAGCTGTTGGATGGGCCGGATCTTTTTCTGGAGGCACTGGGAATGAATCTGCTTCCAAATTGATTCACGTTTTGGACCAAACTCAGTTCTTTGTGGTTGTACGACTGAGGTCCTATTTATTTGCTGGATGTCAATCGTCACCCCTGGAGGCCACTTTTATTTTTTTTTTTAAATGCTTTCATGCAGCCCCTTTCTAGCAATGGTGGAAGGGAGCCACATGCTTTGAATCCCTCTGCCTTCTTTCCTTCTGCCTTCTCCCTTGCCACCAGCTAGAGGAAGCTTTCTGCTTTCCAGGGTTTATGTGATTAGTTTGGACCCACTTGGATAATCCAGGATAATCTCCCCATCTTAAAATCTGGAATCTTATTTACGTCTTAAAAGTCCCTTTTTTAATGTAATGTAATGTAATATATTCCTAGGGTCCAGGGATTGCGGCATGGACATCCTTGGTGGGGGTAGTTTGGAGGAGACCATTATTGTGCCTACTATCCCAGTATACACATACCTGAGTAAATGGCCATAGGCCATTCTTCTGGGGGAGGAACTAGGTAAATCCCTACTGTGATGTTGCAATGCCCTTTCTCACAGAGACTGTGTCCTCTCTCTCAGTCTATGGGAACTTGTTTGGGAACCAGCTTCAAGCTTGGAAATGAGGATCACGGTTTTCCTTGGGGATAACTGACTTTAGTCTTCTGCTCATCCATTCTTGATCATCTTTGATTATGAATATATAGCAACACATTTGTTGGCTGCCTATCCCAGGACAGTTGTCCTGCCTGCCCAGGACAGATGCCTGCTCCATCAGCCATCTCCACAGACCCCAACAGATCAAGCTCCCCGGGCTGCCATTCTGGCTTATTGCCCATGACGGTCATTGTGCTCTCCTTGCTTCTGATGGTTAAATGCTGCCAAGTGGCCTCTGCCACACCCAAATCCCATCATTCCTGTTGCTACCAGGATGCTAGTTCTGGGAGCATCTCTGCCAGCCCCATTCTCAGAGGAGGCCCCCATCACAGAGCTTCCCAATGACAAGGTACTCCCTCACCAGCACGTTCCTTACAGCTTTGGTAAAAGGAGGGTTCACCAGGCCTTTCATGGCCTTTTCTGGAATCTCAGTGACTTTCTGATTTTTCTGGTGGTTTTCTGATTTTAAGTAATAGATCCCCTCTAGCATTTCCACTTCTCTGAGCCTCCCGATCCCTTCCTCTAGTCCACCATCTCTATTTCACTCAATGTAAGCCAGTTTTCTAAGCCTCCCACCAGCAAATCAGTACTGGCACCTGAGGCACTTAACAGGAAGTTAGATTCTATTTAACCAGACAGGAAGAGTGCCCATACCAACAGACTCTCCATCTTGCCCCTTCGGTGTAGCACCCTCAGGAGCCACACTAACCCACACTCTCCCAATTCCAGGTTCTGCAAGTCCTTTGGAGTTTCTTATCTCTCCTTCCTTAGACAGATCCAGCACGTTTGTGGCAAAGCCATGCTGGTACTCAACCCTTCTTATGAGTCTGATGTCCAAACGGAGAGGAGAGGCATATGTTGGCAAGGGAATACATTATTCTGTAAAGAACTGTCTTGCTTGAGTTCTACATAATTTTCAAGCAAAGGGAAGCTGATGTCTTCTAACAAGGGGAGGTGGCTGCTTCTGGAGGCTCGGAGGGCTCAGGAAGATTGGGGGATCTGAGGCTTTCTGGTGCATCTTCCCAAATATCCTTTCCCAGCTCCCCATCCCCCCAGTCAGGACACTGACTCTGACGCAGCAGACCTGCCAAGCTGAGAGGTCATCCTTCTCTGAGATTCATAACTTTCATGAGTGAGTCTTTTGCCTGGTCTTCAGCTCAGTCCCTTTAAATGTTCCTAAGGAACTTCTCGGACTCTCACACTTGGCTTTAAATTACAATGAATAGATCAGAGCCTATTGTTTTTTCTGTTCCATGAATCCAGTGATTCAAGGGAACTTATCAACCGCCACTCACCTTTATAATTCTTAGAGTTATTATTTTCCCCTATGTCTTTTTTTTAAGATTTTATTTTTAGTAATCTCTACACCCAATGGGGCTCTAACTCACAACCCTGAGATCAAGAGTCACATGTTCTACCGACTGAGCCAGCAAGGCGCTCCTCCCCCATGTTTTTCAAATGCCAGAGACATGTCACACATGTCACACCTCCTGCTATAACCCATCCTAGGTCACCACAGGTGCATCTGAGCAACTATCCTGCTAGACACCAAGCCAGAAACCATCACTACTCCAGCTACCCCCAGTGATGGGTTCCTCCTTTCCCTTAAGGCAGCAAGTGCTCCAATTCCAGAATCCCAAGCTTAGCACTGGTTTCCTAGGGCCACTTCTAGTCCCAACTGTCCTAGGGTGGACGCTTTAGAAGCAGACCCTGAGCCAGGCATTTGTGCAAGGGATTTCTTAAGGAAATAAAGGCAGCAGGGGAGGCAGCATAGGGCAGCTTCGGGGGAGCTAGGCAAAGATGTGGTCTCAGCTGGGTTCTAGCTTCACATTCATCCCACAGGGAGCCTGAGAGCGTGCGTTGAACCACAGCCTTTGTCCCACCTTGATCAGTTCTAGTTATTGGCTGCCAGCTGCCTCTGCGGGAAGAGGGCAACCTCCCAGGGGAAGCAGCTCTCAACCAACAAAGCCAATTCAGTGGCGCTGGGGGTAGCTGTGAGCTATCAGCTGCCAATACTCACAGTAGTTGGGGGTGAGTATCCCCGGGGAGGTGATGAAAAGGGGTTCACCAGGCGAAGAAGTGGGAAGGGGGAAAGATATTTTAGGCAGGAGGTAGCTTAAGAATTATCCCGTGTATTAACTATGTGCCTTTCTTATTTAAAAAGTATTTTTCATGCCTATTGACTTCATTTGAGCCTCACCAAAATAAACCCTGTGAAAGAGTGTTGGCGTTATTGCACACACCAGCATGGATGAATCTCAAATAACGACGTGGGGCGAAAGAAGGCAAACAAAAAAAGTACATACCGTATCATTCTATTTACACAGCGTTCTAGAAAAATGCAAATCAGTCAACAGTGGCAAAAAGCAAACCAGGTGTTTCCTTGGGAGGAAGTGGGAGCCTTCCTTGGGGAGGGCAGAGAGAGAGGACAAAGGGGCACAAAGACGCTTTTGGGAGTGAGGGATAGGCTCACTACCTTGGTTGTGGTGATTCGTAGGTGTAAATGTGTCAAAATTCATGAAATTGTACACATTAAATATGAGCAAGTCATTGTAATCCATTGTACCTCAATAAATCTGTTCTTGAGAAAACCATACTCTCACCTCCTCCTTTGGGGGGGTCAAAGACAGGAATTCCTAAGGAGATTATACTGGTCAGGGCCTCCTCCGAAAGTAAGTGATAAAACCAGTGTAAGCTAAAAGGGAATTAACTGGTCCATATGTCCCCCTGCTGGGAAGGGCAGGGGTGGGGCTGCCTTCATGATACTGACCAAAAGCACAGGAGTGGCTCAGTGCTCCAGTCTCTATTTTCCTCCCTCTCTCTTTTTCTCTCACTCCCTTTCATTTCTGACTGCCTCTGCACTGACAGCTGGATTCTTTTGGGCTAGCTGTCTCCATCACGATCACAGCAGGCCACCCCAGCAGCTCCTGGGTGCACAGCCTCTGTTGCTGTGAACCGTGGAGGGCTAGGGTCTTCTCATCCTTTCCTGCTCTGGTTCCAAGGGAAGAGCTCTGATTCTCTGGCCTGGGTCATGTGCCCACTCCCAGACCAATCATCAGCTGAGGATGGAAGAAGATGCCCTCTCCTTCGTCAACTCCATGTCAGTGGGTGGATTCAGGGAGGAGGAGGAGGAACAGAAGCCCCCAGGAAGCTCTGTCTGGAGAAGAAGAATGCTAGTCAGACAAAGGTATAAATGTCCACTACAAGAGGGTGCAGACACCATGGCCAAAGAACCAGACTAAGTTAACATACCCAGGTGGGACTCAAACCTTTGATCTTGACTGTATCCCACATGGTCACCAAATCAATGAGCCAACAAGCTAAGATGCCATCCTAGTAATCTCTCTCTCTCTCTCTCTCTCTCTGGGCAAAGGGGTCCCAGGACCCCATGAGAAATAGAAGAGAAAGCACTTGGCTTTGGGTCTTCCAAGAAGCAGATGCCAAGAAAGGATTCAATGTGCAATTATTGAAGGAAATGCCTGTCAAGTCTGAAGGAAGGGAGAGCAAGGCAGACGGGAGAGACTTCTGGCCGAACTCCAGGTCTGATGCCTGTCAGAGAAGGAAGGACAGCAAGGACTGGAACAGCAGATGCTTGTGCCGAAACTGTCTCAGCCAGAAAAAAATAGGGAGTCCTTGAGCAAAAGTTGCCCCCTGTAGGGTGTGGGAGACTGAAAAACAGCCCCCCCCCAAAATGTCCACACTGTATCCCTGGAATCTGTGAACATTATCTTATTTGGAAAGGGTGGGCCTTTGGAAATGTGATTAAGGATCTTGAGATTGGTGGGGGGTGGGGGAACTTATCCTGTATCTCCAGGTGGGCCCTAAATCCAATGACTAGTGTCCTTATAAGGGAAAGAGAGGGGGAGATTTGAGACAGACAGAAGAGGAGCAGACACAGAAAGAAGAGATGGAGATGTGGAGATGCAGGCAGAGCTTGGAGTTACATGGGCACAAGGAACACCGATAGCCATCAGTAGCCAGAGAGGCAAGAAAGGCTTTTCCCCTGGAGCCTCCTGAGGGGTACAGCTTCAGACTTCTGACCTCCAGGATTGTACAGGAATACATTTTGGTTGTTTGAACCCACCAACCAGTTTGTGGCAATTTGTTATGGCAGCCTCAGGAAATGAATGCAGAGCGTCCCGTGTTGAGCAGGACTGGCCGGGCCCTGTTATCCTGTGCACTCAGTCTTTGACTGGAAGCCCTGGGGAGAAGCACAGTCTAGCATGCACATCGTGGTGGACTCACAGACACAGCAGTGGAAGGCTGTAGGTCAGCGAAGCTCCCTCAGAGGGAGGTCTGAGCGGCAAGCCTCTGCAGCCACCACGGAGAGCCCGCACAATGTCTAGCACACAACAGGTACTCAGGGATGATCGCGAAAAGTTGACTGCAGACAAAGTGAATGCTCACTCTGTCCAGACGCACAGGGCAGCCCAGGGGATGAGAAACACAGGGACGCAGATTTTTGGCCTGCTGTCCTAATTGGATCCGATCCACACTTGGTAGGAACAATCCACCATGCACTGTCTTTGCATGTACTTATACACCATGCACATAAACACACATGTACATACCCATGAATATGCATGTGTGTATACCTATACATGCACACACACACACAGTTAAATCAGTGTAAACTTCATTTAAACTTCACAGCAGGGGCACCTGGGTGGCACAGTTGGTTAAGCAGCTGACTCTTGGTTTCAGCTCTGGTCATGATGTCAGAGTCATGAGACTGAGCCCCACACTGGGCTCTGCGCTCAGCAGAAAGTCTGCTTGAGAATTCTCTCTCCCTCTCCCTCTGCCCCCCGCCTTCATGTGTGCACACGCTCATACTCCCACTCTCTAAAATAAATGAATAAATCTTTAAAAATAAATAAATAAGTAACCTTCACAGTAGCCCTTAGGGAGAGGAACTACTAGTCACTTTTGAGTAGTGAGGCAAGTTACTTGCCCAAGGTCACATGCAGCTTACAACTGGTGGAAGAAGGATTTACCACCACCATTTATTGCTCTTGAAAAGGGGACAAGAAGTACATAAGGACCTAGTTAGGCAAGCAACAAAACTCTGTTAAAATTCAGCAATTGAAAGAGCTTCTGTTGGGAGACTAAACTGAATAGCCATCCTCTTGAAATTGTTAAGTATCTGTTGAGCGGCCAGGGCTGGGGGATCAGGGATGAGCACGAGGGGAGTGAGGAGAGGGCAGAAGTGGCCCCAGGCCCTCATAGCTGCTCTGTACTGAGCATTTACAAAGTCCTAAGCCCCTTTTGAAGGCTGTTATCAGCATTCACTCACTCCTTTAGATTATCTGACAAGTCTACAAGGAAGATGAGCATTATTGTTATTATTCTATACACAAAGAAACAAGTTCTTATTTTATAAATAAATAATCTCAAGTTGCCCAGCTACATCAACCCAGCTCTGCCTCCAAACCCCTGCTCCTAACCATGACCTTGTCCTGCCTCCTGTGCACATACTATCATTCTGTTCCAGGAGCCCACAGGTTGACAAGCCCACAAAGACACCAAATGTACCTTTTTTCCCCATTTCTTTTGCTGCCTTCTGTGTCTGGATGGGAAGGCAACCAGTTCCCACTTGGGGCAATGGAAGGGGTTTCGGGGAATGCCCCCCACCCTCCACACTCCATTCCACCTAACTGGCCTGGACATGGAGCCATCATTGATGCCATCTCCCGGAGCTGGCATGTTCTGACAACTTGCTGGTAATCGTACGGCACTGGCAAATCAGCAGCCCCCTCCATTCCCGCCCCATGCAGTCAGGCTTGGCTTGCTGCTGCCGCGTGCCTGACACATTTCAGCTCTGGCTGGAAATTGGATCCAATCCAGAAAATTACTCGACCACAGCAGGGGTCTGAAGGGAACAGCTGAAACCCCCACCCCAACTCCTCCTTTTGTCCTTCCCCGGGGCTTTGAAGGGATTCCAGACACAGTGAGGTGGGCTTCAGTCTGCACAAGGGAGGGCTGAGTGGCGGCGAAGTCAGGACTGAGGAAAGGCAGCCTAGTCCTAGTCCTGCCTTAGGGCACCGCGGCTTGTTGTATGACCTTGGATGAGGCGTTCACCTTCTCTGGGCAGTGTGGTATAGCCAGGTGCTCAGACTTTGGCGTCTAACGAGACCAGTGGGAATCCCAGCTCTGGTACCACCAAAGGGATGACCTCTCTCGCAGTCTCTTTAACCTTTACTATGCTCAGTTTATTCATCTATGAAATGGTAGTAAATAATCACACTCATTCATAGGGTGACTTTGAGCATTCCACGAGAATGTATGTAACATTTGGCGCAGTGTCTAGCCCACATGCAGGGCTCGATCGATAGCTGTGATTCTTACCTGCATCTTTACCACTTGATGGACAAGTATAGTTCTTAGCCACCTGACATTCCCCATTCCACTGAGTCATTCACATGGAGCATGAAGTTTGAAGTCAAGATTTTTCAGTGCTTACTGAATGAACCCGATCAATGGTCACATACCTAGAATATGTGATATCACCATTTGTTAAAGACTTAATAGGTACTAGACAGATAAAGACAGCTATCACCCAGCATCTGCCCTTAAAGAATTCTCTGAGACTCAGTTTTCCCATCTGTGAAATGGTCACAGAGATACTGCATTGCCCGGTAAGCTTGTCGAACAGATCTAACGAGATAACCAATATACGCGCATGCATTGCCTCGTTTAATCCTCATGGCAACCCTGTGAGGTAGGCACAATTCTCATCCCCATTTGGCAGGCAAAGAAACTGAGCCTCAGAGAGGTTGAGTGGCTTTCCTAAAGTTGCAGGGCTGGTTAGGGGAGGAGCAAGGAGTCAAACCCAGGCATTCTGGCTCCAGAGCCATGCTTAGAATACTAAGCTAGAATCAAACATAAGCAGAGGCCAGTGCTCTCTTTCCCTGAATTTCCCCATCATCCTTCCAGCCTTGCCTGCCTATTTTGGTCAAGCAGCCAGGGAGTCTCCAGTGGGTCCTGGCTCCCAGAGCTCGCCAAACACTGCTCATGTGTCCTGGCCCAAAGAGCCACAGTCTGAGAAGGGCAAACCTGGGCTTATTTTACCCACTGAACTGGATGCATGTAACCATCACTTGGGGCTGTGGAAGCCTTGTCTGAAAGAGCTTCTGCCCCTTGCTGCCGCTGCAACAGTGGGAACTCAACATCCCAATGTCCCTTTGCATTTGGTGGCTCTCACTTCTTCCAGACAGAATTAGTACTCCTACTCATTCATCCATCCCAATCCTTGCTCCCTTCACACCTCCAGGATTGCGGGGTGCTAAAGGGAGAGCTCTGTGCAAAGGCACACACAGATGTCTCTACTCTAATCAGAGGTGAATGTCTCAGCCCCTAGCTGGGATGGCACATCCTTGTGGCCTGTCGGGGTCACTGCTAAACCCTCAGAACTAAGCATGGGGTACAGGTCCTAGGAGGCATTAAACAAACCATTGCATAAAGATCCATCAGATGAGGGGCGCCTGGGTGGCCCAGTCAGGTAAACAACTCTTAATTTTGGCTCAGGTCATGATCTCAGTGAGACGGAACCCTGCCTCAGTCTCTGCCCTCAGCCCAGAGTCAGCCTGTGATCCTCCCTCCTTCCCCCACTTGCATCCAGGCTCTCTCTCTAAATAAATAAAATCTTAAAAAAACAGAAACATCAGACTGGTGCAAGTAGCAGTAATGCTAATTATAATTGTTCATGTTTACCAAGTGCTTACAACGTTCTGGATATTTCCCATACACTGTCCCAAGTGCTTATTTTTCCTCTTCGAAGACTAGGAAGTTGAAGGGCAGTTGTCCATCATCCTTCCCCTACATAGGGAATTGGGTGGGGGCAAGGAGAGGAACCTGTCACTAGGAGAATGTCTTTATGTTTTAACTCTTTCAGCAGCAGCAGCAGCAGCAGCATTTCATGGCCACCTTCCACATTCCAGCCTCTCTCCACCAGTCACTTTACACACATTGTCTCTGACCTGCCCCATAGCCTGTGGAGCAGATGTGATCACACCCATTCTTGCAAGCGAGGAAAGAGAATCTTGGAGTTGAAGCAATCTGCTTCTACATGGCAGAGCAGGATTCAAACCTAGGTCATCCCAAGGTCAAACTCTGTGCTCAACCACAATGTCATACCACTTCTGCCCTCGCTTCCCGAGGCTGGCAGGAACACGGAGTTCAAAGGAGCAACGCTCTTGTCAGCTTGTGCTACGTACTTACTTCTGTCACTTTAAGGCCGAGGATTCCCTCATGGGTACCCAGTATCACCGGGTTTAGGTTTCTCCCCTTAAAGACCTGTGCATCCTCTTTCTCCATGATCCCCGACTGCCCTGGCCAAGACTTTGGTGTCTGCTGTCCCTCCTCAGGGGCCTCAGAAATGGTTAGGAGGGGATATCGTGAGGAGGGAGAAAGCAGAGGGTTCTTTCCGGAAGCTTGAGTCTTATCTGAGCGAGAAAAATAGTCTTTAACAAAGAAATAGAAAAGGAAGGCAGAGACACAATTGTCCTTGACACCTGGCTCGGAGGATGGGCTGTTGCCAGGGCAACGGGGTATCAGACAGCAGAGATCACTGGATGTACCACCTACATTAAGAATCACTGTTCTGGGGCGCCTGGGTGGCTCAGTGGGTTGAGCCGCTGCCTTCGGCTCAGGTCATGATCTCAGGGTCTGGGGATCGAGTCCCGCGTCTGGCTTTCTGCTCAGCGGGGAGCCTGCTTCCTCCTCTCTCTCTGCCTGCCTCTCTGTCTACTTGTGATCTTTCTCTGTCAAGTAAATAAATAAAATCTTAAAAAAAAAAAAAAATCACTGTTCTGTAGCATAATGGGGACAATCCTGCTACTTTGTATACTTAACGAAAGAGAAAGATGGTCGCAGTATTTTAAGTGAATATTACAGGTTGAGAAAAGCATTATGGATAGGTTATTAGTTAAGACTCATGGAGTAATTCATTTGTGAACTTCTGGGTACCAGTCCATCCATCCCCTTCTTCCTTACTCCTTCCTTCCGTACTCTGATTTCGCACTATTGAACAAATATGTTCAGCTCCAGAGGATGAAATAAGATTTGTCCAAACCAATCACAACGTGCCCATTTCCCCCTCTTCCAGTGATTGGTCTGAACATGGGCAGGTCGTCCAGATCTAACCAATTACACATAAGGGAAATCTGCTGAGAAGCTGTCAGGAAATAATCTGCCCTCTCCCTCCCAGTAAGAGAGGTACATGCAGAGGAAAACTCCTTTCCTGCTCTACTTGTCTTCTCGTCCTGGTTTAGGACACTATTGTCTGAAGATGTGATTCTCGGAGCTGCGGCAGCCATCTTGTGATCATGAGGGGAGTTACTGCCCATACTCCCATACACAGTTTTAAGCTGCTACTGTTGGATGTCTGGGGGAGGCGGGGGGAGTTTCTGTCCCTTGCGGTAGGATTCTTGGCTACAAGTAACAGGAACCCTTTCAAGCTCTGAAAAAGAGAGGTCTGTCATCTGGATAGTCAGAAAACTCAAGGGCACGATATGGCTGGATTATGGGAGTCATCTCCTCTACTCTCTCGCTGCAGACCACTCTCCTCACCTTCCAAGCCTGCACCGAGTGCTGTGTTACCCATTCCAGACACGTACCTCCTCCACCTCAGGGACTGGCAAGTTTGAGGCTCGAACTGCTTGACCTCCGTTCCACGTTCCTAGTCAAGGCACTGACTCGGTGTGGGTCAGGTGCTCATGCCTAACTTAATCCATCACAGCAGGACTGTGGTGATACTGCCCAGGCAGAACTTCCAGGAGCCTACCATGGAGCAATATGGATAGGAAGAGGGCCAGTTGCTAAGATGGGAATGGTATCGCTTGGCAGACCAAAAGGGAAAAAAAAGGCCACTGAAAATTCCGAAAGGCTTATGCACCAAAACTTAGCAGTGTTTACCTATGTGTGGTTGGATTGTGACTTTTTCTTTTTGACACGGCAGTTTCTCACGTCCCCACCATAAGCATGTGAAAGGAACCAGCTGGGCCTGGTGGCACCGTTTACCCAGATGCGTGACTTCAACTTTCTGAACCTCCACTTCCTCATCTCTAAAAGTGAGCCCCTTCATGCCTGCTTCGGCAAGTTGCTCACCAACCCCTATACTGTACGGTGGGAGGCGCCTATATATTTATGTTTATGTGCTGAATATATCTGTTTCTCTGATCTCCCCTATACTTGCTGCTAGCCCCCCAGGAGCAGGCACCAACCTGCACAGTGGTTTCCTGATAGTGCTTGTATTGCATTGAATAGTGTCCCCCCCCAAAATTTCGTGCCCATCCAGCACCTGTGAACATGTGACCTTATTTGGGGAGTCTTTGCAGATGTTGCCGAGTTAAGACAAGGTCACACTAGGTTGCCATGGGCCCCAAATCCAACAACCGATGTCTTTATAAGGAAAAGGAGATGCAGGGACACAGATAGGAAAGATGGCTGTGGGAAGATGGAAGCCAAGAGTGGAGGGATGTGGTCACAAACCAAGGAATATCAGCGCCACCAGAAGCCGGAAGAGGTAAGGAAGGACCCTCCCTTTGAGCCTTCAGAGGGGGGCATGACCCTGTCAACACCTCGATTTTAGACTTCCGGCTTCCAGGACTGTAAGGAAATAAATTTTTGTTGTTACAAGCCACCTAGTTTGGGGTAATTTGTTAGGACAGCCCTAGGAAACTAACAGAGTGCTAACAGAGTACCTTGTCCATGGTTGATTCTCGATAAATGTTTGTTGAGTGAGTGTGTGAGGGAATGAGTGAAATGAATTAGGAACAGAGTCTGACAGGGCTTAGCTAAACACCCGTGCCAGCCTCTATGGCAAACGCAGCTAATATTCAACAGTCCCTCCCAATCCTGATCCATTCATTCGTTCATCATTTAGCATTCATATTTCTTAAGTTCCTGCTTTGGGCCAGATACTAGGCACTGAATATCAACCCCATTTTAACTAGAGCAAGGATTTGGTGACTGGTCTCTTTTTCCAGTCCCCACCTCCCCGTGTACCTGTGTTTTGATCGATGACTCCCCAGAAGCCACCCAACCGTACTTGCACAATAAAAGCAGAGAAGAAAATTTAATAAGATTCCAAATTGCCTTCCCTTGAATTCAAATTGCTTCATATATTATGTTCGTGATAACTACTGTAGTCCCTATTTTTTCACAACACCCCCCCCACTTCCTTTCTAATACAAGACAAGTTCTTGTGTTAATGAATTCTAGATTTTCATTTAATAAATGTTGTGTGGGAAGCTTCATTATTTGCAACTTCATCAATCTAAAGCGGATTCATAAATGCCCTCTTTCTAAGTACCTGGGATCAATAGAGCATGATTCTCACGTACTCGGGCCCTATGCACTGCCACCAAGAAGAATTCAGTAATTGAAAAGACCTTATAAATCAATACAGCCAAATTGAAAACTCCAAGAGAACTCCACATCATTCACTGAGGTGCTTGTTAAGACTTCTCTTTACTTTCAGAGGGGGAAAAAAAAACCAACACTGGGAAGAGGTGGAAGAGGGGGGCAAAAGAAAACAGATATTTCTATTCAATCCTAATCACTCGGCAGAACTGGCGGAGTTCCTCCTTAGCAGGTGGATTTAATTCAGCTTTGATTACTTGTCCTGATTAGGGGTTTTGTTTTGTTTTGTATTGTATTGTTTTTTTGTCTTTGCCTCTATTCAGACAAAAGGTCTCTCCACTCCAGACCATGTAGGGATGGTTTCTGAGTCTTCTCCAGGGAGGGACTGGGAGAAAGACGGAATTTCAACGCTCACCAGTAAGCCTGCCATATAACAGGTGTCCAGCAAGTGTTGTGGGGGCACCCGAGTGGCTCAGTCAGTTAAGCATCTGCCTTCGGCTCAGGTCATGATCGCAGAATCGAGCCCCACATCTGGATCCCTGCTCAGTGGGGAGTCTGCTTCTCCCTCTCCCACTGTCCCTCCCTACTGCTTGTGTACACACACACTCTCTCTCAAATAAATAAATAAAATAAAAAAGTGTTGGGGTTTTCAGTTGAATTGCACTGAACCAGTGACCTCTATCCTACAGTCTTTAAAGAACCAGAATAAAGCAGAAGCCCTTTTTCCTCTGTTCCCTTGAACACTCCCCTTGCCGGATAATTCTCTATCATGGCTACAAGAGTTGAACAAAATTTATGATGAGAGCCCACAATGCAGCTAGGTTGTTTTTTCCCCGCCATTTACTTCCTGATTGTGGTGAGAAAATCAACTTTAGTCACTGTAAATTACCCACCCTGCAGGTGAAGGAATAATCTGTCAGTTGATGGTGGCGTCTAGATGTTTGGATGTTTCAGAGATGCCTAGAACACAACGCGTGTAAGAACTTACAGGGACCATGTGCATCCCCACTCTGAACTCCCCCTACACTTCACTCAGGAAATTTAGCCTCTATTTATCCATGGGGCTGAACCAGTCCCTTGTGTCCCCCTACATCCAGTCCACAGCCAAGTCCCCATGTCTACTCTCCTTCCTAAATGTCTCTGAATTCCATCCACCTTCCCCCATCTCCATTACCACCATTCGGGGCCATACCAGCTCTTTGTTATGTCAGACAACTGCCTCCTCCTGCATCCCCCCCTCCCTAGCCCCCTTAGCATTCCTGCCCAAGGGATCTTTCTAAAACTCCTGTCTGATGACATCCTATGTCTGTGTTACAACCTTTTGATGATTTTTGGATTAAGGACAAATTCTTTATACTTTATAAAGAAAGATCCACAAAAATTATGAATTCTGTTGTGCTGAAAAGAAATTTTTAAAAATTTTTAAAAATTTAAAAAAAAAAAGAAAGATCCGGTCCCTGCCTGTCTTTCCTACCTCGTGTTTTTCCCACCCCTACCCACACCCCCAACCTTGCTCCTTGCCCTGCAATCACACTGGCTACTTTTCTGTTTCTCAGATACCCCCTTCCTCCCTCAGAGCCTTTGCCCTCCCACCCACACCTCTACTTACTAAGTCCTACTCCTCCCTCCTCTGGTCTGTTTCAGCGTCCCCTTCTCAGAGAACTCTCCCCTGACCCCACAGAGCTAGGTTTGACTTTATTATATATTGTTGAAGACACCCCCCCCTTGATTTTATAACACTTATCGCAAGTAAGGGTACAATGGTTCTCCCCACTTTCCATAGTTTCAGCCATCTGCAGTCCACTGTAGTCCAGAAATAGATGATCCTCCTTCTGATCTAGGGTAAGCTAATGCTAGGTCACCATGCTTATATCACTCACTTAACTTCATCCCATCACACAGGCATGTTATTGTCTCATGTCATCACAAAGAGGGTGCGTTCAGGACAATAAGATATTTTGAGAGAGACCACATTCATAGAACTTTTATTACAGTATCTTGTTATAACTGTCCTATTTTTTTTTTACTAGTCATTGTTGTTAATCTCTTACTGTGCATAATTTAGAAATTTAACTTTTGTCATAGGTATGTATGTTGTTAAAAAGAATGCTACAGGCCCAAAGTGGAGTCACTGAGACCAAGCCTCCAAATGGGGACTTGATAAATCTAACCCAGCTGCACTTCTAACCTCCCCCAGAAACGTAGTTCTAACTGGTCAGTCAGGAATTTTCTGATCCACACTAATGAGATCATCTGTCACGTGGGTCCTCTCGATTCCTTAAAGGAAGATGAGGTGATCCACCTGAGGAAGACCCGCTGCCCTTCTCCCTAAGGGAAGGTGACCTTGCCTGGACCCATCCTTTCTTACCTTTTGCTAATAAGATCCTCACACACCTTCTTTCTATAAAAATCTTTCAGTCTGTACAACTTCTGGGTATTTCCCTCTACTTGCTAGACAGGGTGTCACCTCATTCATGAATCAGTTAATAAAGCCAATGAGATTTGAAAATCTGGTTGAATTTTTGTTGAATTCTGTATCAAATGAAGTAATAAAGGTCCAAGTTCAGCTACAAAGGGCTAGTCAGATGTTAACCTTGAGGTAGGAGGCAGTGTTTGTAATGGTTAAGAAGGAGCAAGATGGCAACAAGTGGAGGCCAAGCCCAGCCACCTGCCAGCTGCATGGTCATCATCAAAGCAGTCCATCCCTTGAGACTTGGTTTTCGCACTTATAAATGGTGTGATGCTAGTACCAACTTCATAGGGTTATGGTGGGGATTAAGTGAAGTCACACATCTCAGGTCCTCAGTGTGCATTTTGTATTACAATGATTATTTTTTTTATTTATTCCACCATGTTTCCACCCCCATTCACTCTCACCCATTTCAAGGCAGAGGAACTCACACCCATAATCCTAACCTATACACCTTTCTTCTGCTTCTGACAGCAAAACCACCATCAACTCAGGATGTCCCTGGGGCCCTCAAAGCTCTTACCCATTTGCTCTGCCAAACCCAAGGGCAGCCAAGCCCCTGGGGAAATCATGATGGTGAAAGGCCAAACAACACCACCTACCCTCCCAAGAGCCATCTTCCTTCTTGCCTCAAATACAGCTCAGAAAGGAACCCAGCGAGGAGCTCAAAGCCACAGCACAGATTCTGCTAACTATACCTTTGGCCTGAAGACTTGGAGCAGGAAAGGAATTGCAGTCAACCAGGCTCTCCCATACAAAAAGAACCATGGTAGGGGACACTGGGAGGGAATAGGACAGTGGGTGGAGTCCAGAAAGAGGAAGTTGTTTGGGAGTTGAAAAAAATAAAGGAAATTCCAATTCAAACAGCAAAAGGATATCCTTTTTTCTAATCAGATCAGCAAAAACAAAGTGTTAGAAATTGCCCTCCACTGACATTGATGGGGTAGAGTTGGAAATCACGGTGAGGAACACGTAAATGAGCACCCCTATGCTGGAGCAACAGCCCACTCCCATCAAAATCCCAAACTTGCATAACCTTTACCCTCCCAGCTCTCAGATGAATGTTTTCTACAAAACACATGCACAGATATGTATGGACAAGAGTGTGCAAGAAACACACACACAAAAACTAGAAATAATTAAAAGGCCATCAACAGGGACATGGATTATATACTATTGGAATATTCTATTGGAGTGTTAAGCATCTCTTTTAAAAATGAAGTAGATCTTGGGGGTGCCTGGATGGCTTAGTCAGTTAAGTGTCCGACACTCAGTTACAGCTCAGGACATGATCTTGGGGTCATGGGATCAAGCCCTGCATAGGGCTATGCGCTCGGTGCAGAGACTGCTTGGGATTCTCTGCCTCTCCACTCCATCTGCCCCTCCCCCGTGCTCTCTCTCAAAAAAAAAAAAGAGAGAGAGAGAGAGAGAAAAGTAGATCGTGCACTCACCAGACCTATTCCTAAATTACAAAAAGCAGATCCCTTATATGATAAGTATCATTAGAAAGAAAAGAAACATAAAACTGCATCTGGGCACATGCACGGAAGCAGGCTGTAAGCAGAACAAGTTTGTGTTCCCTAGAAAAAGAAAGATGAGAGCTAGCTTTCTTGACATAAGAAAAGTCATTTTAGGTCCCCACCATCTTATCATCTACTTGCCCAAAGAGCATTTCTTGCAGAATTTCCTGGGGTATGTTGAAACTGCAGAACAGATCCCATAGATAATGTTTTGGGGGGATGGTGGTTAGAAGGGCCGGTGGGGGTGAGGGGTAAGAATGTAAAGAACTAACAGCCACCCACCGGCCAGAAGACAGCCTAATCATATCAAGATAATAAATCAGACAGAAAACTAGCAGCGCTGGTTCAAACGTAAAGACTGACTTAAGGCACATTCTTGAGTTATCTCAGCAGGATCTAAACCCCTCTGAGCACTCAGACGCCAGACCAACTAAAGGCGGAGAATTGCTGATGGTGACTTCTACCTGGACTCTGTCACCTTAAGATGACTTTTGCCCCAATTCCCTGCTGAAGCTCCTTCAAGAATATGCACGCTTTTAGCTTAAAAATTCCCCAGTTTTGAAGAGACACTGCTTTGGGAAATAATCCTGCTGTTCTCCTTTACTCGGTGCAAGTAAAACCCTTCCTTTTCCTATTCTTTGGCTAGGTTGTGTCCTTTGGCTTGACAACTCACCTAAAGGGGAATCCAATTTTGGGTAACAAGGTGTGCAAATGCATGGGAGAAATCCCACCACAGAGTCCTCCACACTGGAAAAAAGTGGGTACCGAGGGCTGAGGAGGTGGAGCAGAGAGGATTTTTAGGATAGGAACCTATTCTGTAGGGTACTAGAATGGTGGATACACATCATTATAAATTCGTCCAAACCCACAGAAGGTACACCACCAGTAGCAAGCCTGAATATAAAACTATGGACCCTGGGTGATAATGATATGTCCCTGTGAGGTCATCAGTTGTAACAAATGTCTCACTCTGGTGCAAGATGTTGGTACTTGGGGAGCCTGTGCATGGGGGCGGGGGGTGGGGGCGCATGGCATACATGGCAAATCTCTGTACCTTTCTCTCAATTTTACCATGAACCTAAAACTGCTCTAAAAAACAAAGTTTATTTAAAAAGTAAAATAAATGTGAAAACATTTTTAAAAAGTGAATAACTCTGGAGAGAGGAGAGAGAGGACTAGTGTTCTCCATTCTATACCAAAAAAAAGATCTTTAAAAATACAGAAAATACAGCTGAAAAACCTCTGCCTTCCAACGCCATCTCTCATTCCTGCCATTCTTAGTAAGAAGATAGATGTAGGTCCTGGTTTTAAATATTCAGAAGGCTTTCAGACATATGCCTTGCTTTGTCTTCTCTGCCTGCTTCCTTTGCCTGAATCTGCTTGGCATCCAATCCATGAAGGCCTCCCGGTGGGGCTGTGCTCCCCGTACAAGGGGCCCTAAGCACAGAGAAGGTCTAGGCCAAATATACACATGATGCAGTTACAGTCTTGTGTGATTTCCCACTTGTGTCTTTTTGTAAACCTTGATTTAAATTTCGTTCCCTTAGCACATTCCCTTAGCACATTCTCTCCTCTTCCAGATATTTTTGCAATTGATACTGTGCTCTTTAAGACCTTCTGGGTTGCAAGTAAGAGAAACTAAATTAGCAAAAGGTGAAATTTATTATAAGCATTCAGTAAATTTTTGTTTTTTGTTTTTGGTTTTTTGGGTTTTTTTTTGCTGCTGCCCTTGCTATTATTAAAGAGAGGACTTTGGCTGGGTTTCAGGAACAGCTGGATACAGGAACTGGTACGCCATCAGAAATTTCATCTTCCGCCATTGCTCATCTCTGGTCCCATTTCAGACTGGTCTCTTTGTCTCATAAGTGAAATCCAAGTCAAACTAGCTTTAGAAAAAAAAAAAAAAAAAAAAAAAAAAATTGGAGGGGGAGCACTTACTGGCTCATACAACTGTGTCTTCAGGAACTCCTTCAGTTCAACAACTTTAGGTGCTAAAACTATGTCAATTATATGCTCATCCTGGAAGAGAGTGTGGAATCAGTCCTATCCAACCCACATGAGCTAACAGTGAGGAAAGGGTGGTTCATGCCATGGCAAATCAGGGAATTGTCACCAAAAAAGGTAGAAGAGATGTCAGGTAGGCAGAAACAACACACATCCATCACAGTCCATCTCTTTCCACATTCCTTTCTCTGTCTCTGTCTCTGAAAACTGGTTTCTTCAGACACCGATCTTTATGGTAGGAGATACAGCTGCCAACACCTAAATCCACTTGGCCTGACTCTCTCAATCCCAAGCCCCAAAAAATCTCAGTGACAGTCTTGTACCATTTATCTGCTGCTGCCTAACAAACTATCCTAAAGCTGAGTGGCTTAAAAAAGCAACCACATTTATTATCTCATGTGGTTTCTGTGGGTCAGGAATCCAAGGGCAGCTTAGTGGTGTGGTCATGGCTCAGGGTCTCTGAGATGCCAGAAACCATCTGAAGGCTAGACTGAGGCAACAGAATCCATTTCCAAAACAGTTCATGCACATGGCTGGGGAGTTAGTTCTGGTTGTCAAAGCTCTTCACTATGTGGGCCTCTCTATAGGCTGCTGGAGTGTCCTCAATGAATGGCAGTTGGCTTCCCCCCAAGGTGAGCCATCCAGGACAGAGAACATCTGTCTTCTTTATGAACAGCCTCGGAAGTCACATACCATCATTCTATCCATTAAGAACAAGGCACTAAGTTAAGCCCGTATTCAAGAGGAAGGAAATTAGGCTTCACCGTTTGGAAGAAAGAATATCAGAGAACTTGTGGATATATATCAAAACCACTACAGAGCGCATTAGTCTTTCTTGGGTCAAGTTTTCCCCCTTGAACTAATCAATTGTGTCTAAAGGTAACGTCATGTGGTAACATGGCTTTTCCCTCTACAATTATGTGGCTATGGATGGAAAAGAAATTTCTAGAAAAAGGAGCTGCACAACCAAAGAAGAAAGAGCTCTTTTCCTCCAGCTCCATAGAGAAAAATCCCAGAGAAGGGTTCTGATTCGCTCAGCTTGCATCACATGACCCTCTCAAGAGTCACCCATCACAGTGGTCAGGAGGCAGAACCTGGTGCCACAAAGAGGGAATGGAGGAGGGGTCCAAAATGGTCATGTATGATAGTGTCTATACTGTGGAACTTTAGGTGAGCTCCTCAGGCTTTATATGTCTTAGCTTCAACAACTCTTAAGTAGGGATAAGAAGGCCTTCTGTATAGAGTTGCGACAACTATTCAATTGGGTGATATCTGTAAAGCACAACATTTAGCCACATGAAAGTCTATTAAGATCCTTATGTCTTCAAGTATATAAAACTTAAACTGGCATTTTTAAAAAGTAATATATAATTGGAAAGTCTCAGGGCCCACTTTGCATTTTTTTTAAGATTTTATTTATTTATGTGACAGAGAGAGATCACAAGTAGGCAGAGAGGTAGGCAGAGAGTGAGAAGGAAGCAGGCTCCCCACTGACAGAGAGCCCAATGCGGGGCTAGATCCTACGACCCTGAGACCATGACCTGAGCCGAAGGCAGAGGCTTAAACCAGTGAGCCACCCAGGCGCCCCCCACTCTGCATTTCTGATTCTCTTGGTTCTTACTTCTTCACTGTGGTTCTTCACTTCCTCCATTAGAAGGCTTTCCTCACGAAAGCAAAATAGTTGCAGCAGCTCCAGGCCTCAGGTTTGAAACCCACATCACACACACACACACACACACACACACACAAAGAATGTCTTCCTCCCAACATCACAAGCAAGACTCCTAACGTTCACTCTGATTGGTCTGACTTAGGTTACATGCCCACCTCTGAACCAATCAGTGTCCACGAAAATGGACTGTGCTGATTGGCTTAGGCCAATCAAAATTCACCCTGGCTGGAGGTAAACTCAGTCTTCCAGGAGCACAAGGGACAGTTGGGGAGAGGTGGAATAAAAACCAGGTACTATTAGAAAAGAGGGTAAGAGAGAACGGATGCTGTAGGCCAGGGTTGGCTGGCTGGCCAAATCAAGCCCACTGCCTGTTTTTTTTTTTTTCTTTAATAAAGTTTTATTGGAACATAATCACATACACTGTTCTACATTGTCTATGGCTGCTTTTGTGTTACAACAGCAGGGGTGAGCAACTGCCAGAGACTGTGTAGCCCACAGAGCCTAAATATTTACTCTCAGCCCTTTACTGAAAAAGTTTGCAGACCTCTGCATGTGGGCAAGCATACAATTTCCACTGCAATAGTACTAAAAAAAAAAAAAAAAAAAAATTTCACTCCCCTCCCCATTTTCTTTCGAGAGACATCATGACAAACCAGCAGAGCAGGCATGTGTAGGCAGAAGAATCTTACTAGGGTCCATCAACTCCCACCCCTTTGGCAACGACTAAACACGAAGCCACAGAATTCACATCAGGCAGAGGGCTGGGTTGAGAAGAGCTTTCATGGCTGCTGGAGCAGATAGGCTCTGACTCCATTACCCACTGCAGAACTTCACCACTCAAAGATCAATGATGCAGCCTAGATGATGCTGGCAGCCCACGGGCTGCAGATCCCAATTTTTCCTCTGTGATAAATGAGGAGCAATCTCCAGGAGCTCTAGCCTGAAAGACAGTCCTAGTTAAATTACTTTATCGCCCAGCTGAGAGATGGCCAGCTTGGAAAAGAGGTACTCAGGCAGCATGCTACCTAGAGTCAACATCAGCACAGGGGCCCTATCTTGGAGCACCAGACTCCTCCCTTCTCCTTCCCAACAAAGCACAGAACTCCACCCTGCAACTGGCCTCTGGAAACCACTCTCCCGCTACTTTTTGTGGAAAAAAGACCAGGTGTCTGCGAAGAATACTCACCCTACATGCACATGTCCAGCAAGATCACTGCTTGTACGCTTGTTGAGTGGCTGAGAACTTACACATCACAGTGTCCTTGCAGACACTTGAAATGCTGGTATATCGAGCTTAAAAGAAAGCTCTCAAGCAGTGGCTAAGTGCACAGGCATCAGAGAGATTCAGAATAGGGTTCAAATCTTAGCTCCTCAATTCACTGCTTATCATGGGCAAATGTCTCAATTTGAGATCGCTTAGAAACTTCCTCTGGGATGAGGGTTCAAGTGCAAGTAGTTGATTTAGAGGGTGACCTCTTGTAGTACCAGCAAGGGACTGTGGAAGAGATGGAGCCATGCAGTGTGTATATTAAGGAAGCTAATCAAAGTGGGCAACTGGAATTGAATTCTGCTGGGAACCCCTGGGAGCCAGCGCTGAACACTGCCTCGGTACTAACTCACCCAAGGAGCAAGGGAGCTGGGGTATTTATACACCAACTCCTCCTATAAAACATTATTTAAGGGCTGCCCCTGGGGGCAGTAACTCCCTGCCACTTCTGGCCTGCTATACATGGGGACCCTGGTGATCAGTGAGATCCCTCCGGCAAAAAGCTGTAGATGCTGGGCATTGGTTGGAAGTCCAGCCATGAACCCTGAAATGGTAAGACCCCAGGGAGTAAGTGCAGAGGGACACCAACAGCATATACTACAACAAGCAATCTAAATGCCTTCTTTCCTTATCTGTAAAATGTAATAAGACCTAATATCATGGGCTTGTTTCAAGGGGTAAAGGCAATACCACAAGTTACAAGAGTCAGCACAGTGGCTGGTGCAAGCACCCATTCAATATGTGGCAGCTCTCTTTAGAAGACCCAGGTTGCAAAATCAAATAAGCAATGACAGTCACGCTCATTTTCTTAATCAACTCTGACAACCCCCCCCCCACCAACCACACAGATACACATCCTAACAGGTTGTTGAGAAATTCAACTTCCATATTTTGGGGTGGTCCTTCCACCTTTCTCAGGTGGCACTGGAGTCTGAAAGGCTTAAGGTGGGGCTCAGGAAACAAAGGAGAGGCCTCTGGTCTTCAGTTCCCTATGTGTGGTTGGTGGACGATCATCCAGCTCTATAGAATTATTTAAGTTTGGCTGCAGAAATCTTTGTGCAGACCAAAAGCCCCAATAGCCAGGGCCCATCTCCCTTCAGGGTACCCCAGTCTTTCCAAACCACCCCATCCCAACCACCAGTGGGGTTCCAGCCATCCCCTCAGGATCCTGCAAAGCATCCCAGCGTCTGCAGAGCGTCAACCAACACCCTTCTGGTGTTGAGGAGTCTCCCTCCCTCCACTCTCACTGCTTCTGCTGTTCCCCTGCTCCTCAAAGGCGCTTGTCTCCCTGTCTTTCCCTTTGAGACCTCAGCATCATCTGAGCTGCACATCATCACTGAGCTATGAATGGAGACGTTCTGTGACAAGAAGTAGAACCAGAGCCCCTCACTCTCCTACAGAATCTCTAAAAGCTCTCATTAACCCAATCCTCTGTCTGATGTGAATTTACAGGCTTTGTATGTAGGTCTTTGGCTCTAGAGTAGCTTTTGACTCCCCCTGGGACGGTTGTGCCTGCACACGACTACTTGACCAGTTTGTCACAATGTGTAACAAGACAGAAAAGGAAAGAGAGAAGGAAACAAACATTTATTGAGTACCAATAGTGGCAGACATTGCACATCTATCTACCATCCTCTTTTCCCCTTTCCTAGCAGTACAGAGGAGAATTGGCAAATAACCCCCACCCCGGCATTCTTTTCCTGCAGCAAAACAAAACACAAATTAATATCTCAATGCATTATCCTGCCTTATAAAACTTTGGCTAAATCAACTATCATCTCATACCAAATTTTAATATAAGCCAGTAGCAAGTGCCAATGATCTAGTGGGGAAAGAAAAAGCTAAAACTATAAATTCTATTCATTTGGGGCTTGGTTTTTTTTGTTTGTTTGTTTGGTTTGATTTAGTTTGGTTTTGTTTTTCTGTGCCTGAAACAAGTTCATTTCGATAAAGGAAAATGCCTACTATACAGTAAGTACTCAATACGTGTTCGGTCTAACACAGCAGATGTACCACTCTGGAGTGGTACATGTAATACATGAATATGTATTCATGTGGTATTCATGTAATACATGAATACATGTTACTTTGAGTAACAGAATTGTGTTATTTCTCTGGGAGTGGCCAAATGTCTGCTTCCCAAAACAAACAAAATAATGACTTTTCCCAGGGGGACGGAAGAGTGATCCAGGAAAATATCACTTGCCACCTCACCATCAAAGGTATCAAAGGCATGAAAATTTAATACAGAAAATTTGCATCTATTTGGGGCTTTTAGCATTTCAAAATGGTCTCACTTCAGTTGCTATATAACAAGACTTCGCAAGTGTCACAAATCCCACTCACAGTAATTAAGCCTAAAGGGGAATTTACTGCCTGGTATAACCTGGAAGTTCAAGTGTGGCTTGATCCAGGTACCCACAAAACAGCAGCAATACCTGGTTCTTTTCTATTTTGTATCTGCGTTGGTTTCCCTCTCCGGCTGGTGTCCTGCCTCTCCCCGGCCCTCCTCCGCCCCGCCTAACCCATAACAAATTGACTGACAGCAGCAGCTCCTTGCTTCCACCCCACCAGCTAGAGCGCACAGCAGAAAAAGAAGACCTCTGTATCAGGATCTCTCGCCTTAGTCCTGGAGTGCATTCTGATTGGGCCAGTCCTGAAGTCACGTGCCCTACGTGAGCCAATCAATGTGCCACGGGATGCGATATGTGCTTTCTGATTGGCCAGTCCTCATGTCACCTAGGCAGGGAGGCTAGAACGGCACTAATCCAAACCCCAGTGACTCAAACAAAGATGGCCCCTCACTGTAAATCAGAGTGATGTTCCCAGAAGAGGGGAAAGCTGTGCCAGGCGGGCAGGCAAAACTGATGCCCCTGCCGGATCCACAGATCCTATGTAATTCTCAAGGGGGCCTGTGATCCCCAAAATGATCATCTGGGTTTTTTACTCTTTTAATCTCAAAGTCATACACACTCACTGTAATAATTACTTTTATAGGTGAAGAAAGGGTCAAGTAACACGCAAATTCTCATTCTGCCTCTTAAGTGGGGATCTTTACACCGCTCACTGTCTTTTCTTTTCTTTTCCTTTTTCTTTTCTTCCAAGGTCCATTAACAGGCCCAGGCATCATTTTCAGGATTGTCCAAACTCTTCTATTGTATGCATGAACTAAAGCACCAAAGAGCATGCCTCACCCCTTACTCTCACAACCCAGGAAAAGCTTTTTTCAAGAGACCATCTGCAGCCACCTGGAAGGGGAAGTGATCACTGAGCCAGTAACTGTGTGTTGGGGTAATGCAGCAGTCACCCGGGCTCTTATTAAAACAGTGGATACCTAAGCTCTACCCCATTCACCTGTGAAATCGACTCTCCCAGACTGTGGCATCCAGCCTCCAGGATGGTCTCCAGTGATTCCTGCCTCCCAGTGAATCCCTGGTATTTGCATCTTGCCCATAGTCCCCTCATCCTTGACTAGGCCTGACCTGTTGTCTTAGCTAGCTCGGGCCACTATAACAAAAATGCTGTATGAGCGTGTTGATGTAAACAATAAACTATTTCACAAGTTCGAGTAGCTGGGAAATCCAAGATCAAGGTGGCAGAGCTCACCTACTGGTTCAAAGATCACCTTCTTTCTTCTGTGATCCTCACCTGGCAGAAAGGGGCAAGGGAAATCTCTGTGGTCCCATTCATGAAGGCCTTCCTGACCTACTCACCTCCCAAAGGCCCCACTTCCTAACCCATCTCTTTGGGGATTAGGATTTCAACATACAGACACTCAGTCCACAGCACCATATAACCAGTAGGATACTGAGGAAGCTGACTTCTGACATCATCTACTTTGCTCTCTCCTGAATCACTTGTTCTGGGGAATGTCAGCCACCATGTCATGAAGAAACTCAATCAGCCTTCTGGAAGCTTCCATATGCCAAGGACCTGAGTTCTGCGATAGCCATGTAAGAGAGTCATCTTGGAAATGGGTCCCCCAGCCCCAGCCACACCCTGACTACAACCCCCAGCTCTGGCCCACACCCTGACTACAACCTCCTGAGAGACCAGATGCCAAAACCAACCAGCTAAGATGCTACCTGATTCCTGACCCTCAAAAGCATGTGAGGCAAGAATTCATGTTGTCTTAAGCCATTAGGTTTCAGGGTAATTTGTTAGGTAGCAGTAGAGAGTTACTGTACAGAGTGAGCCCAGAAGTCTGCATTTTTCATAAGCTTACTGGGTAAGTTAGATGCACATTTGTCAAAGCCATTGCAGCCCCAGGATGTCCCTGCAGCATTGTACAGACAGTGACATCAAGGCTCTCCAGGGAATCAGGAAGCAAATTATAGTCCACCCCCCAAATTATAGACAGGGATGCAGAGTACCCAGCTACCTTGTCTTTTTTCAAAGGAGGCCGGGTATTATTTCATGACACATTGAATGAAAAAGCAGTTAGCATATACTATGCCATCCTATTTTTGTTTTATAGGTAGTATTATTATGTAATCCCTCATGCCCCAGGAGTCATCAACCTGTAAATATGTAATCAGTCTTTTATTCCTCAAAGAGTTCCTGTTACTCCTAAATTATCAAAGCACAAGCCCACAGCGGCCTAATTGTTTAGAGTTAGTCCCCACTGTTTCTAAGGGCTCCCCAAGAATCTATTCACCGGACTTCAGGAATGAGCTCCCACTTCCTTTTGACCTTGGCCTCCTGCTGTCCCATCTCTGTGTTCTGCTGGGATGACACTCATCCCTAACCCAGGAGGCAAGATGCTGTTCCCCAACCCTAATTCCCCACACAGCCCTCAAATATATCCAAGTGAAACCAGGCTTCAGGGTTGGTTTATTTTGACACATGTATAATACATGAAAATTCCACCATAAAAATTAGTTTTAAGGGGGGACGGGGCAGGTCGTGGAGGTACTAGTGCCGAGTGGTTCAAATCCTCACTCCACCTCTTAAATCAGCACCATTGACTCTTTTCCTTGTTGTCCCCCTGCCCTGCACCGATTCCAGGGCCACCGCGCCTATTGTTTTCTATGTATATAGCACCCCCTGGAGGTGTACCCTTGTTTCCGCATGTAAAATAAAGCATCATAATCATAATTCATAGGGTCGTTATTAGGATGGAACAGGTTAACTCATTCAAATAAAGCCCTTCAACAGCGTGTGGCCCAGAGCTAGCACTCAGCATGCGTCACCAATATTTTAGTTGCCGTCCTCCGTGTCCACGTAGGCTCCACACACAGAATTCCACTGCTCTCCTTTGAGGTCACCCTGCTTTTTGTGTAAGTAGACACACTTGCAGAGTTTTCTGTGTAGCACGTACATACAGAAACATGCTCTTGCATAGGTTTCACTGGTTTGGGGCTTGAGGAATGAATGGGGTTGTTCTCTGTGGATCGCTCCCCAGCACGGTGTGTCAGAGAAACATCCATGTCCACATGTACGGACCTGTCTCACTCCAGTGCAGACATACCGTGGTTTGTCTAATAGTCCCCACGAGATGGACACCTAGCTTATTCCTGGTTTTATGCTATTACAAACAAGCCCTGTGGTTCAATGCTCCAAAGAATCCCGACACATGCCTCTTTGTCCATCCTCTAGTATTTAGACAAGAGATTCCTAGAAGCAACATTTGTGGGCCAAAGCGGATTTGCATTTCAAATCTTGACGGTTCCTCAGACTGTGAAACTACTACAGATGGCAAGATAAGAGGAGAGCCATAGTAACATGGAGATTAATTCTGAACCGTTGTTAAGAAAGTTTCCTCCTAGGGCGCCTGGGTGGCTCAGTTGGTTGGCCATCTGCCTGTGCCTCAGATCATGATCTCAGGGTCCTGGGATCCAGCCCTGCATCGGGCTCCCTGCTCAGTGTGGAGTCTGCTTCTCCCTCTGCTTGTCCCCCCTGCTCATGCTCTCTCTCTCTCCCTCTCAAATAAATTAAATCTTTAAAAGGAAGGAAGGAAGAAAGGAAGGAAGTTAGTTAGTTTTCTCTCTCTCCATCCTAAAGAGACCACCACATCTAAGCTCCAAGGCAAGGAGCTTGCTCACTTAGCACTAAAGATGTTCTGGGGAGAAGAGGTGGCCTCCACTCCTCCAAGTTTCTGCCCAGCTCCTTCTGGGCCAAGAAAGATAGGAAAGAAGATGTCTTGCTAGTAGACCAACAACACCTCCCCATGGACCCGAGCAACATCTACACTACGGAGAAGTCCTACTTAGGACGCAATGAGCCTCATGGCCCAAAACAGACAACCACACTGCCTGGCAAGACATTTCCAAGTCAGTCTGTTGAGGGTTATATATCACCACTGGGGGGAGACCAACACTGGAGACCTGGGTCCTCCTCCCTAAACCCTCCTTTTCACCTCCAGCCTCGGGAGAGGGGAAGGTCAAACCTGCACATCCCTCCTCCCACCACTGTCTGGCCCTCAAGCCCCAACACCAGTGGCAAATGTTTAGATGAGAATACACAGCCCAACTGCCAAGAGCAACCAGGCATGTTCAGGTCTGGGGCAGCCCACCGTCAAGTTTAGAAACAGATTTTTCTCCAACGCTGCAGGGGCACATTCTGCTAACATGAACGCAGTTTGCGTTGGGTTCTCCTGAGAATACTTAACAGCCCTGTCCCTGGCTTTAGCATTTGGCATTCAGGGTCTCCCCAAGAACTGAAGAGAGATATTTTTCTTATTTTCTGCTCACCAAGCCCTCACACACAGAATCAAGGGATGTTCCTTCTCAAAGGTAAATTCCAGTCTCCTGCCCAGACTGCAGGAAATGTAATGTTTTAAATGAGGGTTTTCCAAGTGTTCCCCCAAAATGTGTGAGTTGACTCTACTCCAGGAACTCTGTTCAATATGCATTTATAGTTTTCATTCCTTCCACCATATTTCCTGAGCACACTACATGCCAAATATCAGTCTAGGTGCTGAGGACCCAGGAGTGGGAAAAACAAGCCAACACTCCACGGGGATTGCATTCCAGGGCTCGTACACATAGGGGAGAAAAGTCCACAAAATATTTTTAAATGATAATGGTTATCCTGAGGTCTGTGAAGATAGCAGACCTCCCTTTTTTTAAAATGTTTTGTATTGTTTGAAACTTTTCTGTTTGGAAAAAATCATGGTTTAGAAGAATATCGTTGTGGGCGTGGGATCACAATATAGAACTGCATGAAAATCTATAGAAAAATATGCAAAGTGTTATTTTTGGTAGCATGGTGTGTGTGTGTGTGTGTGTGTGTGTGTGTGTGTGTGGCTAGTAGTGATTTGTGACTGGAAGAATTATAAAAGAATCTGTTATTTCATTTTCTTTGTACCCGTGTTTTTCAAGAGTCATGCATTGTGCACACACAGCTCTTAGGAATGGGGGAGAAATGTCATTGAACACCCGGAATGGCTGCCTAGCCCTAAGCTATTCTATCCATCCGTCTATCAGAATGCCAGAATGTTCTCCATTAGAGTCACTCATATGATTAAACACTGTCTTCACGGAGGCTCCTGTTAAAATACGGAAGAGGAACAGCATGCTGGTCTCTGTGAGGGCTCACACTGCAAGGTGAAAATGTGAACAAGGGGATGGAGAAATGAACTGTTGCTTTGGGGAGCAGGGAGGTGCCCCCTGGATCGGCGAGCTGCAGACAGAGGGAAACCAATGGCTGAATGGGAAGGAGGCAGCTAGCCTAAGGCGGGATGGGAGGAAGGACTCCTGTCCACACCCCTCCACCCACCCCTTCCACCCTAACACCCAAGAGTTATTCTGGAAGCGAGGTCAGCATGAATTAGCAGACTAATGAACAACCTGTTTGTTGCAAGGAGAAGGACACCTATTTGGGAGAGGTTTTCTCAGGAGTGAATGGCTTAGCCCCAGTTCCAGAAGCTCCAGCTGGCGTGATGTCACTGTCCCATCATAGCTGCCAGAGCTGAATGTCACAGCAGCACCTAAAGGTCTCACTCTCCCATCTCATTCTCTCTCTCTCTCTCTCTCACTGTATGTTTTCATCTGTGTCCTGTTTGGTGCCATCTGACAGAGGAGAAGGGGGTCCCTCAGAACCAGCAGGAGAGCAGAGGGGAGGGAAGGCCGGCCAGCAAAGACCGCTTCTCGCACTCTGGATGTTCATGGTGCTGCACGCACATGCCCCTCAAAGTCTCCCTCGCTGGGGCACTGTGATCGCTCCCATCTAGGGGCAGGGGATGCCGGCCAGGGGTGTGATTCGGCCAACATCACTGAATGAGTTGGTAGCGGAAGAGGGTGACAGCCCAGATCTCTGACGTCACCTCGCTCAGTCTCCCTTACAGCCCGTTCCCCCTCCACTGCCCCCTGGGAATCTGAAGTGCGGCAATCCTAATCATCAAGGGAAGCCTAATCGGACAACAGCATTGCACCTAAATTAAGACAGATGAGTTCAAATCTAACCCAGTCCTAACCTGTCATGTCAGCAAGTCTCATTGGCTCTTCCTTCAAAATATATTGGGGTTCCAGCTCCTCCTTTCAACGGAAGCCACCCAAGGCCAAAGAACCAGGAGTGGGTGGCCAAGTGGGAAGGAGGCAGCTAGCCGATGTGGGGAGCCACCTTACTGCTCTCCCGGCTTCCGCAGGCCATTCACACACAGCAGCCAGAGTTCTCTCTTGAAAATATCAGTGGGATCATGTGTCTCTTTCCAGCCTGGAGCCTCCAGCAAATGACTTCTGGTGGCACTTAAAATAAAACCTCCATCTCTCACCTGGTCTATGAGGCAGGACATGATCTGTCTGCTCGTCCGACCGTGTCTCCAGCAGCATTGCCCCCGTGAACCCTGTCCTTCCTATTCCTGGAAAGCCCCCAGCCCTCCCTCCACCCCACGCCCTGGCCTTCACACTTGCTGGTCCTTTTCCCTGGAATTCCCAGCCCCTAGGTGTCTGCAGGGCTGGCTCTTTCTTCCCCTTCAGGTATCAACTCAGACGTCACCTCCTCCAGGAGGCCCTCCTGGAGTCTGTGTGAAATCTCCTTCTCCTCATCCTTCCCATCTCATCAGTGGGGTCCTTCCTTCAAAGAATTTCTCACCATCCGAAATTACCTTGTTCACCTATTTGGGGGAAGGCGAGAAGGGAGAAGAGAGAACGGAAGAACTGTTTTTGCCACTTCAAGCCCACACCCTTGCTGCAGCTCCAAGCACTCAAGTAAGCATCAGCTAACCAGGGTGGCAGGCCCAGAGCCACCCCTACCCTCCATCAACACCACCACGGCGGGCACTGTGTGTCGCCAGGCACGAGCCCCCATGAGTCCAGTCATGGCTATTCAG
The DNA here is from genome assembly GCA_004024625.1 of Mellivora capensis. Lineage (NCBI taxonomy): Eukaryota > Metazoa > Chordata > Mammalia > Carnivora > Mustelidae > Mellivora > Mellivora capensis. Next base: position 33,073 of record PISX010009311.1, read on the forward strand.
AAAAGCAGGGGCCTCTGCTAAGAAGTGAGCAGGGACTCAGCAACCGTTTTCTCCAAAGTGTCATATCTTCTCTCTCTGAGAGAATGCTTCTCTCTGAGCCAGCTTTATGGCCCTTACCTTTATTATTAACATTCTAAGATGTAATAATAGGTCTGCGAAAAATAGCCAACACCTATAGAATTCTGGCCCCCAGCGTCCGGCCCTGACCTTGGGTCCTGGGGTACACAGGTGGCCATATCACAGGCTTAGGGGTCCACACTGAGCTAGGGAGAGGAGCCATCCCAGTCAGTGTTGGAAATCCCTTCCCCTTGCTCTGCAAGGAGTAGGGGCCCAGGTCAGACCAACCGTGGATGATTCCCCCCAAATCCCAAGTTCTCCCTCCAGCAAGAAGAAAGTAATATCGATTCTGTAAGCTCTGGGGGTGGTAAATTTGCCCATGTCAGGCAGGCTCTGCAGACTGGGGAGAAAACAAACCACCCCGGCACCTAAATCTAGTAAACCAGGGAGACGTGGCAGCCAGGATTGCTGCAGGGAGGGGAGATAGGGGCCGGGAGAGATTTACAGGGCACCAGCAGGAGAGAAATGTGGGTGGTTGAGCCCATTCTTCTGCCAAGCCCAGATTTATGTGCTCCAGGCCTAGTTCACTGTACCCATGGGACCTCAGGGAACTTTTGGCCTCTCCTCCTAGCCTTGGGGACATTAATCACACAAAGAGGAGGCAAGTGTCAGGTGTATCACTGTGGGTATACCTGTGTGTGCTTGGGTATGTGTGTGCATTGTGTGTCTGTGTGTGTTGGCCTCAGTGCATCTGTGTATTCTGTGCATATATGCATTTGTGTTTCTGTTTGGCCACACCTTTCAAATATATGCTGTCAGTATTCCTTTCAAATAACCTTTTGGGAATTTACTACAAGGTGCATGTTCCTCTCCTCTACTGAACATCATGAAGCCTCATCCTCCCTTCCTGAATGTCGAGGCACCTTCTCCCATGCTGACCCCAGAGCAGATCTTGGAGGTGGTCCTGGGTTATATTTGGGAATAAATGAAAAGCTGTGATTGCGATATGCCAACAAAACAAGATGGGTGGTCTCAAGCCCCTAGCTGGCGAACACCTTCCTCCTTCCTTCCTGTGAGTCAGTTCTGATTTACAGCAAAGCTTTTAAAATCCTGTGTCTGTAGTCTTTTTTTTTTTCTCTTTCAGTGTGAAGCCCTTCAATTCTCTCTTCCTCTGCCTCATGACCTGGACAATACATAATGAGATGGCAGCATCAGAAAACTCAAAGCAGCCTGAGTCCTTAAATCACTGCATGAAGAACTACCACCCAGAGGGTTGACTGACCTTCACCAGGATTCTCACAGGAAAAATAAGCCACAGAGATTCCTGGGTTTGCTTGTTATTGCAGCATTAGTGGGCTTATCCTGACTAATATATCCTGGTGAGAAACAAAAAAATACTTTGAAATGTGCTGGACCTATTTTCAAGATCCTAACCTCTTGGGGCTCCTGGGTGGCTCAGTGGGTTAAGCATCTGCCTTTGGCTCAAGTCATGATCCTGGGGTCCTGAGATAAAGCCCCACATCAGGCTCCCTGCATATCAGGGGGCCTGCTTCTCCCTCTCCCTCTGTGACTCCCCCTGCTTTTGCTCTCTTTCTCTCTCAAATAAATAAACTAAATCTTTAAAAAAAATCCTAACCTCTTATGATTGGATGGCCCTAATTCTTTCCCCAGTCATAGCACTGGACTCTACAAAGATGAAATCTCATCCTGATGTGGCCACCCAACCCTCCAGAGGGTTAGGAGATAAGTCTAAAGACACTGTCAGGCCTTCCCAGAATGGCAAAGCCTAAAACTGAGGGGTTTTTTTCTGTTTTGTTTTGGGTTTTTGTTTGTTTGTTTTGTTTTTTTGCTGAGACCATGAAGCTTCTATATTTACTACCCACCTCAGAACTCAGCCAACTGCTTGTTACCCTGCCCTGGGCAACTGTTCCCAACCTAACCCAAACCTCTTCTCTCCAGATGCCTTTCTATGGTCAAGACCCTCCCAATTAAGGAAATCACTTTGAAATTAAGCACAGAAGAATCACCAGAAGTGCCCCTTGGCTTCAAGCAAGCTGGGTGCCTGGAGGGGTTTATCCTGGCTCTTGTCCAGTAAACTGGTCACTCATATCTAACCGAAGTGCCAGTGACCTAGATTCAAATCCCCACTCCGGCATGTCCTAGCAGTGTCAACTCTAACAAGTTTCTTAGCCTTCTCGGCCTCAAGTCCCTCATCTGTCAAATGTGGACCATACAAGTACCTGCCATACGGTTGCCCTGAGGAACTAGAGAACATGAAACTAGTTCTCCAAGTGTAAATGAATCAGAGTAGTCCTTCATGTAAGCAGATTGGGGAAATACACTGTATTCAAAAATCCTTTTCTTCCCTGACGTGGCAAAGTGTCAGTTCTTTTGCCGTTACAGTCACCAGTTTGCATCATATATGGCCTCCAGAAATAAACTTGACCTGAGAAAACAGCCCTTTGACTCTCTATTGCTCTCTAGCTAGTGTATTGCCATAACCACTGTGATCCGCCCTACCCACAAACGCCCTTCTAAAACCACCCCTCCCTCAGTGCTCCTCACACCTTCTCCTTCCTGGAGCCTCCCATACTATGTGGCTGGATGAATCAAAACCAACACTCTCCAATTTCCAGGGCTCTCCTGGAATTATTGTTTGTTCTCCAAGAGGGTGGGCTTTAATTCCTTTGTAGGTGAAAGCCTGGCTTCCATTCCCTCTCTGCTGTCATGGAAACCAGGGCACTGGCAACTTGGCATGGAAACAAGAACGCGGCTTTCTTCTTTCACCGAGCAGAGGAAAGGCTGAGACAACTTCAGCACAGGAGGAGACCTTACAATTGATTTGATCTCCCTTTGTGAAGGAACAGCCACCCAGAAGATGCCAACAGAAAGAAGGTATCACCCAGAGCTGCTCACCCACGGAGCCCTGGAACTGACCTCAGAACCATGGAGAGCTCCGTAAGACTTCAAGGTTGAGTGAGGAGGCTACACCATGTCCTGACTTCTACAGAAAGCAGCGTATTCAAGATGGGGACTGTGCTATGTTTAAGGGTGCCAGAACCACAGAGAGGAAATGTGAAGTATCATTTAGTTCCCAGTTCCTCAAAGTGTGCTCCGAGGGCCCAGGCATCAGAATTCCCTGGAACGCTGTTCCTTCTGCCATCTGAATCATTCTCTGCTGGGCAGAGCTCTGGGTTGTGCATTTTAACACATTGCCTCAAATAATTCTGACACACCTCAAGACTTGAGGCCAAGTGATCTAATGCCACACTCATATTTTTCAGGTGGGAAAGTGGGCTAGTCAAAGTGAAGTACATTGCCCCCATTCAAACAGCAAGTTGAAACCAGAATGCATGTGTCCCAATTATCAAGAGTTCTCCAAACCATCCAGCACTGCCCTGGGTCCCACCTCAAAACCCAACCCTAAGTGCTGATGGCTCTGGGGAGCGCATGAGATACTCATGCCTGTGGTCCTCTCTCTGAGGGTTCTCTTCTATGATACAAATTCTCCCTGGGAAACGCAAATTGTCTACCACTATATCCATATCCCTGGAACCTAAAGCACACACAGATGCTCAGTATGTGTTGGCTGCACCAACTAGTCGATTCATATACTAGTGGATGAATAAACTGCTCAGCGATGGGTGGGATGTCTCTTTAGTGCATCTATGATAAAAATTCACATTTACTGAGCAAGCATTATATGCCTGTTACAGGGCTAAGAAATCAACATTCATAGGCCCATTGAGTTTGCACAACAACCTAATGAGATAGGCACTATTATCGTCCTCAATCCAAAGACGAAGAAATACAGCTTAGAGAAGGTTAGCATTTTACCCAAAGGGCACATGGCTGTGGTAGAGCTGGGATTCAAACCCAGGTGTACTGAATCCAAAGGCAGAGCTCCAAGCCACATTTTCTGGACACACCAGGAAAAGGCACTTGTCCTTATGAATGGCCTCTGTGCCCTGGGAAGGAGGTTAAACAAAAGGCCATCCAGGTCCATGTGATATGCTTGGTCACTAGCTACAGCCTCTGCTTGGGGCTTACCAAAGAGAGGTTAAATCCATCCATCCATCCATCCATCCATCCATCCATTTCTTCATTCTGCAAATGTTTTTTGGCTAACTACTATGTGCCAGGCCCTATTCAGAGACTGGGGTACAGTAGTGAACAAGATGGACAATGTCTCTGAGTAGTTGAGGGAAACAGCACACAAAGAACTAACAGGTCCTGAGATATCAGGCAGCGATGAGGGCCAAGGAGAATAGAGCAGGGCAGAGGGATGGAGAGTGCCCAGGCAACACAGAGAAACAGTGAACAGAGCTGCTGACCAGCAGCAGCAGCCGTGTCTGCGATAACCCCAAACAACGAGCTGAAAAAGAACGGGTCAGGCAGCCCACTGTTCAGATCAGAACCACCCGACCTTCTCAGGGATTTCTCTCCACTGAACCGATCTTACGTTGTCTTTTTTTTTTTTTTTTTTCTCTTTTAACAGAATCGTTGCTGCATCGATAGAACTCGAACCTGAGAGCTGGAGACTGTGACTGACACTCCATTCCCGGGCCTGGCCTGGGCCTTTCTTCTGGAGAAGACAGCGCTGCTGTGAACAGTGAGGACTGGCGGGAATGCCTGCTCAGGGCTGAGAAAGAAGAACAGAGGCCTGTCCGTGGACAACTGTGTCAGCTGGGACTCTCTGGAGACAGGTAAGAGAAGCTTTCTAAATCTAACATTAGGAATAAAAGGGGACACGTTAAGGGTGTGGAGTGTTTCAAAGAACCCAGGGTGGGGACAGGCCAGGACTGAGGAGAGACCTGAAGGAGCAGCAGGAAGCCCTTGGGATGCCCGCTTCCTCTCCACCTCTGCCCCTCGGCCTCTTTCTCTCCCCGCACTCGGGCTGTCCAGTTTATGTGACAAGTGACAGGATAGCTGCCTATAGCTCCCAACTTTCATCGTTTTGCTCAAAAGCATCCTTTTGACACTAAACCTTCTTAGTCCCAATCTCAAAGGCAAGAGGCTGGAATTGGCCCACCTGGGGCTAGGAGCTTCCAACTTGGGCCAGTCAACTCTGGACAGGGAGAGGGACGCTTCATTGAACAATTATGGGGAACCTGTGTATCAGAGGAGCAATGGAGGAATTATTTCCAGGAATAAGGAAATCAGTGGGAGCTCTGCAGAATCTCATAAACTTGCTGTAACAATGATACATCTCGGACTCTAAAAAGCGGAGAAAATGCATACTCCAAGGGCTGAGCAATGTGAAGTTGGGCGGAGTCATGGAAGCCAGTGATGGGGATGAGAGAGTTAAGCCAAACCCACAAACTCTGAAAAGCACCCAACTCCACTCAGTAGTCATTGAGATGGCCTCATAAAGCTCTGAGGCAAAATTATAGATCATCATTTTAATTGAGTGCAATTGGCTATACATTAATATTCATGATTATTAGAGCAGCTAATTTTCCTCTTTATAGAAAGTGAGTGGGGGATCATTTCAGCTGCTACTTACTTTTCCTCCCTTAGATTTCCGTGGGGGAGGTGAAAGAATAAAAGGCATGGCTCTTGAAATCAGCCATCAATTTCTGAATGTGGGGTAATTATTAAGGATTTTTAATTGCTTTGACCTCTTAGAGGGGGCTAGGGAGAAGCATCTTATGAATATAAAACACACACACATCCATGAGCCTCCAGAAGTGGCTCCTCTGGCTAGAGGAAAGCAGACTGTCCAAATGAGAACCCTCTCCGTTCCTCAGCTCCTCGCCTGCCACAGCTGATAGTGAGGACAGGGATGACAACGGAAACAGTAACAGTCGCCATCAGAGCCCAAGCAGGGTGAGGACGGTACCCGCCTGACGGTACAGCCAAGATGGGCTAGGAGAGAACAGGCGGGGCGACAAGGGCATCCATGCATGGCAGGGGTGGCAGCCTTACCAGGACAACTGTTTCATCGGTCAGACAATGAAATACATTGAGGATAATGGTAGCCAGATTTCTCATCATCAGAAGGGAGTGACAGAAGGGAGAAAAAATCAGGATGAAGTCTATGGTGATAGATTCGAATCAGAGGTATTAATGTGACTTTATGGTTTTCTTTTTTCTCTCTCTCTCTTTTTTTAAAGATTTTATTTATTTATTTGACACAGAGAGAGAGATCACAAGTAGGCAGAGAGGCAGGCAGAGAGAGGTGGGGCAGGGGGGAAGCAGGCTCCCTGCTGAGCAGAGAGCCTGATGTGGGGCTCGATTCCAGGACCCTGAGATCATGACCTGAGCTGAAGGCAGAGGCTTTAACCCACTGAGTCACCCAGGCGCCCTGACTTTATGGTTTTCAATACACAGGAAAAAAAATCTAGAAACAAATATAGGTGTAAACATGTATATGTGTGTGTTTACACATGTGCACACACATGCATGCACACATACACTTGTCCCCTAGCTTTGTCCCCGGAGGGGCTCTCGGCACCATGATGCCCCAATAGCAATACACACACCAACACCAAAATCTTTACTTCTAGATATCCTGCACTAAACCGAAGCAGAGCCCCCTTGAGAAATAGCTGATTCCAGGGCCGCTCAGGGAGAGTACAGGAAGAGCCCAGAGCGTCTTGCTGCACCAGAAAGCAAAGCAGTAAGCAGAGCAAAATGGAGGTCGTATCAAGGGATGCAGAAGGCAGCTTGCAAAAGGGACTTTCGCCACCCCAAAATGAGGCAATTGGAGCCCTAAAATAAATGATGATAGTAATGGATTAAATGCACTAAGTAAAATAGCAAAGAATTAGTTCTTACTGACATGAATGAATGAATGATTTGTGACGACATGTACATAGTTTCAAAGAACCTGTCCACAAAAACACAAAGGAAAGGGTAACTTCACAGCAAAGAAGCTCAGCAGAAATCACCTTTGTCGCTGACCAAAGGGAACACAGAGTAAGGGGATAAATGGAAACCATCTGGCAGGATTCAAGGAGGACACAGCATCGGTCCTGTGCTCGTCCTGCCAAAGATGCACAACCTGAGCTCATCTATTTTTTTTTAAGATTTATTTATTCATTTGAAAAAGAAAGAGAGAGAGAGCACAGGAGGGGGGTGGGCAGAGCAAGAGGATCTTAAGTGGACTCCCCACTGAGAGTGGAGCCCGATGCGGGGCTCGATCTCATGACCCATGAGATCACAACCTGAGCTGAAACCAAAAGCTGGACAGATGCTTGATGGACTGAGCCACCCAGGCGCCCCATGGCCGAAAGCTAATTTTGAGGAGACATCAGATAAATCCAAACTGAGGAACATCCTACGAAATGATAGACCTGTCCCCTTCAAAAGACTGAAGAATGCTCAGACTGAAGGAGACTCAAGAGACGGGACACCTATGGGCACTCTTCTACTACAAAGGACATTATTGGGACAAATAGCAAAACCGGAATGGGATCTGAGGATTAGAGGTTAGTAATGCATCAGGGCTGATTTCCTGATCCTACGAGTTTTATTCTGATTATCCGGGAGCCTTCCTGTTTTAGGGAAATAAATTCTACTCTATTCAGAGACGATAGGTCATCAGGTTGGCAGCTTTCTTTCAAATGGCTCTGGGGGGAGAAAGTTCTTTTTATTGAACTTGCAATTTTTCTATAATAATAATAACTACCAATTTGAGTGCCAACTGTATGCTGTGCACTTTTCTCTTTAAAAAAAAAAAAAAGATTTTATTTATTTATTTATTTGAGAGAGTGAGCACAAGTTGGGGGAAGAGCAGAGGGAGAGGGACGAGCTGACTCTCTGCTGAGAATAGAGCAAGACGTGAGGCTCGATCCCAGGACCCTGAGATCAAATCAAAGAGCCAAAATCAAGAGTTGGACACCCAAAAGACTGAGTCACCCAGGCGCCCTTGACGTGCACTTTTCATCACTCTGTTTCTACCTTACAAACACTCTGACAAGATAGTTCTAGTTTCCTTCCCATTTTACAGGTGAGGAAATGGAAGCTCACGGAGGTTAAGCATCATGCACAAGACTGTTACTTCTTTCATTCTACAGACATTCACTGCATCTCTGGGGTTGTGCCAGGCACCGGTACGTACAGTGAGGAATAAAATAAGCATGCCCTACCTTCATGAAGCCTCCAGTCTAGGAAGGCTATAGGCAAAAACCGGGAAAGCAAACAAGGAAACAGTTCCAGGGGGTGACAAGGGCCATGAAGGTAGCAATAAGAGGCAAGAAGGAAGATAATGTTGGAGAGGAAAGGATGATGAGCCAGGGTATGTGGGCCTTTATAGAATTTGGATCGGATTCTAAATCAATGGGAAATTCATGGACATGATTTATGCAGGGGAGTGACAGGATCTGATTCATATTTTAAAGGAACTCCCTGATTGTGGAGAGATATTAGACGGAGCAAGAAGAGAAAATGTAGGGGCCAGAGAGCTGGTAAGTGGCAAAGCCAATGTCCCCCGGCCTCCACCAAGATCTGTCTGACTCACTCTCTTGCCACTTAGAGCAGGCCCTCTGGGTGCCCTTCCCTATTCTTCCACACTTACCACATCTGGATACCATGACCCAACTTCTGGCTGCCATGCCAGGTCCAGCTCCTTGCCTTGGGCTTTCTCTAGCTTTCTCTGGCTGCCCAGGGCAGGTGAGCAGTGCCTGGAATCAATGCTGTCTATAACACGGGGAGGACATCCCTCGACTGATACGGATAAATCCCACAGCTGCCTGGCTCAGGAATAATTAAGCCAAATTAGCCACTTCATAGCGACCTGGGGAAGTCCATGTTACATAGAGATTAAAGATAGAGAGGGGGAGCTCTGGAATTAAATGAGATCTGGGTTCTCGCCCCAGTTCTGCCCCTTAGTGGGAGACGGAAGAAAGGTGTATAGGCTCCTTAAGTTAGAGTCAGTGGAGATTCCCCTCCTTTTTGCTGCTGGAGTATCCTCTGTTTTATGTCTTCCTGACAGGGGGCACCAACCAGCAATGACCAAAGAATTTTATGCGACAGGGGGAGTGTTCTTTATCTGTACTATCCAATATGGTAGCCACTAGTCACATGCAGCTATTGAGTACTTAAAATCTGAGTAATGCAGCTGAGGGACTGACGTTTTTGTTTTGTTTTGTTTCAAGGACTGAACTTTTGGTTTTCATTAATTTGAAAGCAAACAGCCACACATGACTAGTAGCTTCCATACTGGGAGGCACAGCTTTACACGCTGGGGCAAATGGTAGGGCACATCCGCTGGAATGGGCACGCGCACCCAGCTTCCAAGCTCTCTGGAGAAAGGCAGCCGGTGGGAGCACCAAACTGCACATGCAAAGCCATGTGACCCCTGTCTTTGGGTCCCCAGGATCACTTCCTTTGTCCCGTCTAAACAGTGCTGGTTCCTTTACAGAGAAGCACACGAATTTTCATAAGAACATACAGTGCTAAACTGCATCTCCCTCTCTCTCTCTCCTCCTGACACAATTCTCCCTCTAATAAGATTTCCCGTTAGCCCATTTTCACAGCCGCTGTGCTGAAAAGCCATCTTCTGATTGAGCCGCGACTTACGCAAGGGAAGGCGGGCGGGGTGGGGGTGGGGGGGCAGAAAGCCAGAGGAATTCAGGTCTATTTTTTCACCTCTTTGGGGACAGCCAGGTGATACAATCAAGCCAAGGACAATTTCCCTAATGCCCGCTGTGAGGCCAGCTGACCCGCACCTGCGGGCCGCCTGCAATTGACAATGTTGCCAACAGACCTCACCTTGGCCCTGGGACAGGCGGGTGGGGCCCTCGCTTCTCTGGAGTGAACTTTCTCTTGCCCTTTAGGGGGAGTGAACACAGAGACCTGTTTCTGCAGAGAAGTTAGGCAGAATTTATTCTCTAATAGGAGATTGTGAGAGGCATGGTGGTCTGAAAGCTCTTCAGAAAAGCTGAGCAAAGGTGATGCTTTTCCCTCTCCCTTCATTCTCCAGCCCTGGTCTCTTTAGCCCCCACAGGTCACAGACTCTATCCCTTTCTCCCCGCCTCCACAGCCCAGACCCCAGCCCCATCTGTGGCATCACCTCTCAGCTGGAGGAGTGAAGTCACCCTCTGCACCCAGAGTAACTCCCGGCGGGCAGGACAGGTGATGGGGGGTAACAACTGATTCTCAAAAGCCAGTTACTCAGAACAATCAGTGCTCAGTTCCTGCTCAGGAACCATTCAGCTAGGACATCGGCTCCACGTCCCCACGTGCAGGATGCCACCACCGCGACTAACACGGGATGGTGGCTTCTGACAGAAAATGCAACGGCTGCCCCTCGCTCCCCAGGCTCCCTGCACAGGGCCACCTGCTGTCATGTCTGCCCCTCTGGCCTCATCTCCTAGGCCAGGCTGGGGCAGAGGTCAGGGGGCTGCAGAATCTCTAAGGGGACAGATCACCACTTGTGTCGATTGCATTTAAACAGTTTATGTCAGGAAGAAAAGCGCATGCGCACACACAGGACACTCCCTCCCGGATTTAGCACCGGGTCTACTCCTTCGTCCCTGGGGCAGCCACACCAAGAACAGCAGATCAGGGAGTGCCCAGCCCTGACTGAGGTTTTACTTTATAATTGTTAGGATTATGGAAAGGAGATGTTTGCGGATAGGCCACCCTGATCTTTATTGTTGAAATGAAGATTTCACACCAGTAGCAGAATCATCCGATAAACAGGGAGGAAGACTCTTTTCCTGACCTGGCCAGTGTCTCTTTCACCCCTCCCCAGCATCCCCCACCCCCCCAGCCCGTCGTCATGGGCAATTTCCTGGCCAGGAAGAACGAGATGATAAAGGAGTTCTTCTCTCCACCCTACCCCCCCTTAAAGCAGCCTGAGCCAAAGCCCAGGCCTAAGTTCCTGAGTTCCTCTCTGGTGAGGAAAGAGGACAGTAGGGGCAAGCCAGGGAGCCAGGGTGACTCATGTGGGCAATAATCCCAGTTCCACCAATTAACATCTGTGTGTGATTTAGCCTCAGTCTCCCCATCTATAAAATGGAGATACAAATACGGTTGTTTGAGGATTAAATGGTAGAGTGAAAGCAAAGTGCCTTGCATGTAGTAGGCGTTTGATATTATGAAGAAATTTTACATTTTGGGGTTGCTTTGGCTCCTGATGCGTCTTCCCCAGTCTCCACAAACTGACCACTGCCCTTCCTTCAGGGCTACCTCTGCTGGGAAGTCCTCCCTGACTGGATTTCCTTGGCTAATGAAGGTCTTGGTCACCTCAGAATCTGCATGCTATTTAGGCCTCAACCATGACCTCTGCATAATTCTCATCTCCCCGCCTAGACCATAAGCTAGAAACAGAGCCCTGATTTCTTCATGTGTCTGCTGAATCCAGCAGGGGTTGGAGGTACAGCTCAGTACCATTCCCAGTGGTCCCTCTCTTCCTTGATCAGTCTTCTGCGCACACTTTGAGGGAGATTTTCGGTGCAAATTGGGCCCTGTCCATGCCCTGGTTAAAAGTTTCAGGGACCCCTGCATTCCAGGAGATAATGACTAAGTCATTAGCACTTGCGACCATGCCCTTCACCTCTGCCACCCCTCTCCTGCTGTCCCTACCCTCTCATCCATGCCTCCAGCCAGGCTGAGCTCTCTGCCCTTATGAATTTTCCAGACTCCATCCCACAAGCTACTCTCTGCTCTCAGAACACCCATCCTCCTCTCGGTCCCTTGGCCCATGGCTGTCCTATTCTCCTCTCGATCCTTACCTCCTTGCGAGCAGGGGTCTTGCCTGCCTCCCTCCTTGCCTTGCCCCAGGGGCCCAGGACAGTTCCTGGCCCAACAGGCACTCAATTCCTAGCAAGGGAATGAGTGAGTGCATAAGTGGGCTTCTCCTGCCTCCGTGGAATCTAGGGAATGGGATCAATCAAACGTGGCTGGCAGGAAGAGGTGTGGCAGACCAGGAGACACCCTTATGGACACTCACCCCAGAGATGGAGGTGATGGAGAAGAAATCAGGCACAGACCCAAGCTACAAGGCGAATGGGCCTCAGAAATGCTCTGCTAAGTGAAAGAAGCCAGACACGAAAGGCCAAATAGTGTACAAGTTCAAACACACAAGCTGCCAAGAATAGGCAAATCTGTAAGACAGAAAACAGATTAGCAGTTTCCAGGGGCTGGGGGAACAGGCTGGGGAGGGATGGGGGGTTGCTAATGGAAAGCAGGCTTCTTTCTGAGCTGGTAAGCATGTTCTGGAATTAAATAGTGGCGAAGGTTGTACAACCTAGTGAGTACACTAAAACCACTGAATTTTACACCTTAAAAAGGGCAAATTTTATGACATGTGGATTATAGCTCAATAAAAAAGATGATAGATAGATGGATAGGTTGGGGTTTTTTTGAGTCACACCAGCTCCTTGCCTGCAGTTGATGGTGATTAGTATGTTGAGATCCTTATGCTTTGTTCCTTCCCCTGCAATAATATCAGAGGATTTTCCTTCTAAACCTGAAGCATACTTCTTTAAATAAAAGAATAAAATAAAATAAAAAGGAAAGGACCAGAGCGGTTAAGGTGATCTCCTCTTCCTCTTCCCCATCAGCTCTGTACTGTTAACACTTTCATGGTGAATACACCATCCTCGGCTTTAACCCCCATATTATCACTCACAGAGCAGCCAATCACAGCCACACAGCTAGAAGCAAGGGACAGAAGGAAACTCTGGCACCTTCCCCTGGATACTCTCCCAGCCTGCTCCAAGCCCCCACCCAGAAGGGACTGGCTGAGAAAATCCAGGCCTAAGACCCCCAGCTGTAGACAGACAGCACAAGAGGAAGATGGCAGATTGGGCCCCATCCTCCACTCCTTCCTGCGCCCACACCCCCTGTCACGTCCCTCCCACTAGAGGCAGCGTGTCTGCTCCACAGAGGCTGAGCTTGGGTCACGGGATGTGGACTTGCACCAGTGCTGTGCTAGCGGACATGGTAAGTGCAAAGTCCTAAAGACGATTTTGCAGTTGACTGGTGTCTTGTGCTTCAGCCAGTGGCCCGGGAAGAGAACGCCCTGGGTAGCCCACTGGTCCCAAGAGGCCGAAGGTGAAAGCGTGGAAGAGTCCGGAGCCTACTCTGCAGCCTGGAGCCCAGTCTGAGCCCAGCTGCAGCGGAAACACAGAGGAGCTGCAGGAGTGAGATGTACGTTCCGGTGGTAAGCCGCTGTACTTTGGGACGGCTGCTCATGTGCTGTTGTCAGTATCGCTGACTAATGCTTCTAGGCCCCTAAGGTGGCACACCCTGGCTTCCTGAAAGACAGGGGCCTTCGGTCTGGACATCCAAACTGGCCTCAGCTCCCAGGAAATGGAGCATCGGGCACTGTCTCTGGGCTCCAATCCTGCAGCCCCTCAGACCCTGGGCCTCCTGGCGATGGTGGGAGTTTTCTCAGGCAGCAGTGACCCCCTGTGTGTCTCAGCAACACTGCAGTGGGGGCTCCTCCCCTCCACCTGCAGGAAAGGAATGGACAGAGGCTGAGAGGGGCTCTCAGATCCCCTTCTCTTGAGGACTCTGGGTCAGGTGGGAACTAGAACGAAGAACCGATGCTTTCCCGCTGGGGGGCCAGGACCCACCACTATGGGCTGATTGGGCAGTACTGCTCTCAGGAGTGCCCAAAGCTCTGTCAGGGTCCAGAAGGCAGGAGACAGCCACTGAGTATTTGCTGAATGTGTGCCAAACTGCTTGGGTTCAAATCCCAGCCCCATCCCTTGCTACCATGTGACCTAATGTCTCTATGCCTCAGTGTTTCTATCTGTAAAATGGGGATTTAACAACAACAAGAACATAGCATTTGTTCCGTGGGATTGTTGTGAGGATTAAATAGGATGGATATATGTCAAGCAATCAGCCCAGTGCCTAGGACATACTGAGGGCTCAGTTGTGGTGACTGTCATTATTATTCTCAACGTTATGAAGGGAACAAATGGGTGAAGGGATAAAGAATGAGAGAGGAATATATTTAGTTAGGGTGGCCATAAAAAGCTGTGCCAAAACTCTCATTCCAGCTGAGATCTGAATGATAAGAAGGAGACAGGCATGTGGAAAAGCTGGAGGAAGGGGCATCTCAGACTGAGGGAAAAAGTGCAAAGGTCCAGAGGTAGGACAGAGCTTGATGCTTCTGAAAAATGGAAAGGGGATGTGGATGGAGCAAGGTCAGTTCCTCCCACCTCAGGGACTTTGCATATGCTCTTTCTTCATGAAACATTCCTCCCCTCCCTGTTCCCCCCTTACCTCCAGGCCAGCCCCTTTTGCCAGCACGAACTGCTACCTTTCCTATATCTCTCTGCCAGTTCAAAGGTCACCTCCTCACAGATTTCCCAGATGAGGTCAAAATCTGTTACAACCTCTGTACTCATTTCCCGGGGAGGCTGTATCAAACTTGCACAAATGTGATGGCTTCAAACGACAGAAATCCACTTTCTCACAGTTCTAGAGGCCAGAAGTCCCAAATCAGGGTGTCAGTAGGAAAGAATCCTTCCTTGTGTCCTCCAGCTTCTGGTGGCTCCAAGTGTCCTTTGGCTTGTGGCTACAACACTGCACTCTATCCTCACATGGCCCTCTCCTCTTTTCTCTTATAAGGACCTGTCCTTGGATTTAGGACCCAGCTGGAAAATCCAAGATCATCTCATCTTGACAGCTGTCATTTAATTACATCCACAAAGATCCTTTTTTTCCAAATGAGGTCCCATTCCTAGGTTCCAGAGGTTAGGGCACAGACATATCTTTTTAGGGACCACCATTCAACCCACTCAACCTCTGCCTGTTATCTTAAACTTCCCTTTAACCATAGGTGGGAATTCTGTAATTACTTGTGACATTATTTGGCAATGCCTATCTTCTTAGGAAGCTGCAGGCAAAAGGAAGGCAGGTCCCACGTCTGTACTGCTCACCCCCAGCACCTGGTGGACAGTGGGCGCCTGGTGTGTGTTTTGACCAAATGGACTGCTGAGCCCCGAGCTCCCAGAGGATGCTTCTTGTCAAGGGCACAGACCAGAAGCCATAAGCAAGGCCTCCAGCCTACAATGTACTTAAGCCTTTACAGCCTCATAAATTCCCCGGCTGGTGGCATGATTAGGGACTGAGTCAAAATGCAAGAAATTTAATTTCCCAGTGCCCAGCCTTGTAAACTCACCCCCCCAAACCAAAAGCCATAAATGTCTGATAAAATACCATGCGGGTTCTGCTTCCCAGAAATGGTCCCTGGGCCCAGGGAAGAAGCCACTTTGAGCCTGTGCTAGATGCGATGTGGGCACTGTAATTAATGTTCGGGAGAGCTCTTCTTAATGGCCTGGGCTCTTTGCGGCCATATCAATAACAATGACAGTCAACCAGCCGGTCGGCTGACGAGTCCAGTCCAGAGAGGAAAAGAGTAAGAAGAACCTCAGAAGCAACTTCACACACGTTACAGGGTAGAGGAACGTGGCTGTGGACTTACAGAGGGCTTTGGGCTTTTCATCACATAGCTGTGTCCTTGATCTCACTTGATCCTTGCATTTGGGTCTATGAGAAGAACAAAGCAAGAATTGCTAACTCTCAGGGCACCTGGGTGGCTCAGTGGGTTAAAGCCTCTGCCTTCGGCTCAGGTCATGATTCCAGGGTCCTGGGATGGAGCCCCACATCAGGCTCTCTGCTCCGCGGGGAGCCTGCTTCCTCCTTTTTCTCTCTGCCTGTCCCCCTGCCTACTTGTGATCTCTGTCTGTCAAATAAAAAAAGAATTTCTAATTCTCTTTAATGGAAGAGAAAAGTGAAGCCTGGAAAGGAAATTTCAGGTCATGTCACTCATCAAAGCCCCAGGAATTGAAGCCTCAGGACACCTGGTCCCCTCATAGACCACCAGGAGTGATGGTGGGAAGGACAGAATGCATCTAAACAGTGGCTGGAAGGAGAGAGATCAGGTTTGAGGAGGACCTTCCTGACCAAGAGCATTCTACAGCACATAACCAACTGCAAAAGCCTTCTAAAGGACACCCGGATCCAGCCGCACCTGAAGCCAGAGCTCTGGATTATTCAGGATATTGAGCCAGCATATTACTTTACTCCAACCAAGGTGAACTGAGTTTCTAAGGTGTTCAAACAGAACAACACTGATTCAGACACTCTGGATTCTATCTCCAAGAAGAAGGCAGGGAATTAGAGGAAAACCCCCCTTACTCTTTATATAAATTACTTAAGGACATCCTAGATGTACACATGTTGGCAAGGGATGTTATTGCATCAATAAATTCCAGAATGTCAGAGCTGGAAAAGTCAATTCACTGTACAGAGAAAGAAACAGAGGCCAAGAGAGTGGGCTTGACTCTCCCAAAACCACACAATGCAGGAACCAAAGCAGGACTCATATGGTTCAGAGTTTCTTCCTTTACCAGCAGGCAAGGAAGGCATCACTCGAGGAGTACAAAAGAGCATCTACCAAACACAAATGATCAAATCACCTGATCAGAATGACTTCCTACTCCCAGTGCCACCATTAGGGACCCATTCTCCCCTTGTTTTCTGTCTCCAAGATGAATCTAACAAATGCATAAACCCAGGGAAGGAATTCTAGCTAGGCTGGCTGGTGGAATGATACAGCTAAACTGGTTGTGGATTATCACTGGGTTACTATAAATGGGGAAACTGAGGCCAGGAACAGGACCATGACTGGCCTTTCCACTTCCACAGAAAGATCTGCCTACAGTAGGCTGAAGGCAGAGCAGACACATCTTTGGGAATGACACCCAAGGGGAAGAAGTGGGAAGAGCCTAGGGTTAGATGGTGCTGACTCCCCTAATTCGCCCGAACTGACATTGGCCAGCTGGAAACATGAGGACTGCGACCGGAGCGGGACACGGGCTCTAGATCAAGCCCCCCTTCCTTTAAGAGTCTAAAGAACACAGCAAGCGGGCACCTGGGTGGGTCAATCGGTTAATTGTCTGCCTTCGGCTCGGCTCAGGTCATGATCCCAGGGCTCTGGGATGGAGCCCCATGTCAGGTTCCTGCTCAGCGGGGAACCTGCTTCTCCCTCTGCCTGCCATTCCCCCTGCTTGTGTTCTCTCTTTCTCTCTCTCTCTGTCAAATAAATAAATAAAAATCTTAAAGAAAAAAAAAGAACACAGCAAGCTCTAGTCACTCTATCCCTGTAGTAAGAAAAGAGAATCTCATATTTTGCCCTTAAGAAATGGGTGTTGACATCTCTTTACATTATTAGAGAAAATGCCCAGCTAAGAAATAAACTGCAACTTTATTTACAGTATATTTCCCAGAACTCAGAGAAATGCTGTGCTTTTCTGCATAGACTTCAGACCAAAGCATAATTTATCACAATACATCAAACTTAACAGAACATAAACCTCTCCCTACCTTATAAAAACATACAAGGGTTTGTTCACTCTTTATATAAATTATTTAAGGACATCCTAGCTGTACACATCATTTTGAAAGGATTTCCATTACTGGAAAGAGCTGATTCTACCGGTGGTGATCTTTGCCATGGCCAAGGGAACAATTAAAATGGGAATGATGGAAGTTGTAACAAAGTGTTTGGTGGGGAATAAACATCCCAGATCAGCCAGCCTAGAGCAGCAGGGGTTGTCCTAACCACGAAAAAAGTCACCTCCATACTGAAGTTCAGGATTGCAAGGCAGATGATTGAAATAGGAGCAGGATTATAAACATCCCAAGGACAAGGACTGCATCTAGTTTTGGTCACCAATGTACCCTAGCACATAGCAGATGCTCAATAAATTCAAATTGAAGAGGGAGAGAGGCGGGTGAGGGGGAAAGGGGCAACCAAGCCTACCATAGTAATGACACCCAATTCCCAACCACCCTCGACCCAAACCACACCCCACATTCTGTGATCTTGAGCCCAAGGAAGAAAGAACAGAAAACACGATTCTACCGACCCCATTCTCCATACGGGAAAAGTAAGGCCCAAAGTCAGGCTCTTCAGTTAGTCATATTTATTTAAACCAGCCGTTGCAAATCTTAATACCTACAGGGACAGGCAGGATAATTACTGAGCCAGACCAGGCGGGGGAATGGAGTGAACCAGAAACCACTCCCCAGTGCTTCCCCAAGGGCTGCAGGCGTGCTGCTCAAGCCAACCAAGGCCTCATAAGAATGCTGGCCCAGGGCTGTCAGCTGCTAATTATTTTAAGAGAAGCTGGAAATAGCCATTTTTAAGTGAAATCATATTTTCAAAGTTAACTACTATTTTTTTTTTAATCTTAAACACATTATGGGCACTCCCCCCACCAATAGCCATGAGGCACTCCCAACTGGTAGGCCGGGGTGTGTTGGCTCTGATTTCAAACAGTGCATTCTAAGGATCCTGGGCCCAACCCTGAACTTACTGATTTTGCTTCACCATAGGTGAGAGGCCAGGTATTTTCAGAGGACATGAAGGCAGGAACTGTGTCTGTCTTGTTTACCACTCTGTTCCCCAGCCCAGGACACTACCTGGAATACAGCACTTTTAGAAGGAAGGGCAATGGGGAGGGGGGAGAGAAATATACATTTACAGCATCTGCTTACATATCATGCAAGCTTTCTACACGTATGGTATGGACTGAATGTGTCATCCCATGGCCCCCGCAAATTCGTATATCAAAGCCTTAACTCCCAAAGTAACTGCATTTGGAAATGGAGCCTTTAAGGAAGTAATTAAGGTTAAATGAGGTCTTGGCATGGGAGCCCTGATCCAATAGGGCCGGTGTCCTTATAAGAGGAAGAAGAAACACCAGAGATCTCCTGCTTTTCCTCTCTCTCCTCCTTCCCTTCCCCCTCCCCGCCTCTTACCTTCTCTCTCTCTCCTTCTTCCTCTCTTCTCCCTCTCTCCCTCTCCTCCCCGCCCCCTTACACACAAGCACTGAGGAATGAGCCATCTGCAAACCAAGGAGAGAGGCCTCACCAGAAACAACCCTGTTGACACCGTGATCTTGGACTTGAAATCTCTGAAACTGTGACAAATACATTTTTGTTGTTTAAGTCACTCAGTCTTTGGTATTTTGTTATGACAGCCCACCTGACTAATACAATACATAATCCCATTCCATTTAAAATACAGAACAAAGGTATGACATAAATAAATCCCCAACCAAGAGAAGAGTGAACACCTTACCTTTGCGTGGTATTTTATTTACGAAGCCCTGGTGGCAGGGAGAGTAGCGGGGGACAGATGACTGCCTCCACTTTTCAGATGAGAAGACTGGGACTCAGAGAGGTTGAAGGAATTGCCCCAGGTCAACAGTGAGAGGAGAACACCAAGTCAATCACTCTTCCAGATAGATCGCAGCATCCTGTCTAGCCTAGACAATACTGGTACTCGGGCCAAATCCACTCAGATCGCTTCGCTCCTTTTCTGGGAGCCCCACTGTCTACCCCAGCCCCTGGGTGCATTCACCTCTACCAGCCAGTCCCGGAGACCCTTCTTGGAACACTGCCCTTGGCTGCTAGGGGCTCTCTGCTGGCACTTGTAGGGGACCAGAAGCCCCTGAGCTTTTCTCCCAGGTAGCCCTTGCCTGATGCCCATCAGTTGCCTATGTCCAAAAGCCCTGCTCCTTCCCCAGGCATGGGCTAATTCTGGGATGTGACTCACTCTCCAGGGCACACCTCTGCAGGAACAGGCTGAGAATACCCTCCACGGGACTTTGCCAAAATCATGCCTTGTTTGGTTTCCCTCCCTTTCCCTGTCCTGTCTCCCCCTTCCCCTTATTCATCTCCCTTGGGACATGTAAGTCCTTCTCTCAGAAGGTCTTCTTCAAGGAAACCCAACCCAAGACCAGGTTCCCTTGAAGACACAGGCCCTACATCAAGGCTGGTCCTCTCCCCTGGGTCTTGGGTCCTGATGTGGTCAGAGCCAGGCCGAGCCCAGAGCTCAAACAGAGACTCACACCTCCAAGGAGACCCTGAAGGAAACAGCTGGGCAGCTCTGGGGACAGCTGTTGGTGGAGGTGGATATGACAGCATGATAGGCAAGAGAGTGAGGCCCTCTGCGCTCTCTTTGACCTTTACTATTTTATTGTTACACAACTTCTACATATATATTTTTTTCCCTCAGTGTACAGTGAAAAAAAATGTTTCAAGGCAGATTTTTTAAAAAGATTTTATTTATTTATTTGACAGAAAGAGACACAGGAAGAGAGGAAACACAAGCAGGAGGAGTGGGACAAGGAGAAGCAAGCTCCCCACTGAGCAGGGACCCCCGATGAGGGGCTTGATCCCAGGACCCTGGGATCATGACCTGAGCCGAAGGCAGACGCTTAAAGACTGAGCCACCCAGGCACCCCTCAAGGCAGATTTTTCTTAAAGATCACCCAAAGATAAAATAAGCTGTCAACATATTGGAGTTTCTCCAGCCAGACTGTGTGCATGTGTTTAAACAAAAATAGGGTCATCCCATATACAGAATAAGTACAGCGTAGACAAGGCGTCAGAGTGCGGGTTCTGGAGCCAGATTACCAGGATGTGGATCTTGGCTCCACACCCACTAGCCGCGGGACCTGCGGCAAATAAGTCACTTCTCTGTGCCTCTGTTTCCCCAGCTGCAAAGTGGGGAGGCTAGTGTTGCCCTTAGAGGGTGATCTTGAGGATTCAATGAGTTAGTGCACATAAAACACTTACAACAATCCCTCACATATGCAAAGTGCTAAGAGAACATCGGCTAGCCTTGCCATCAGTAGTGTTACAACTGCAGGTCGCAAACCAGCAGCTTCTGGCAAGATCCAGCCTGCAGATGTGTTCTGTTTATCCGAATAATGGTTTGGGGCTCTGTTCAGCTCAGTGTGTGTAGGGGCGTATCCCTCCTCCTCACCTCTTGGTCATTGCCGGGTCCCAGCAGAATGGATTCTGGCAGTCTGAGGACAAAGCTCCAGCACAGAGATGCAGGTGTGGGTTGTGGGGGAAACAGTGCATGTGAGCACAGTAAAGGGGTCCGGGCCCAGGGGCCAGGGCACTGACTGTGTTCGCTACAGATGGGTTCGGATGTGTGTGGAGGTATCTACCAGCTGCCAGTGACTGGCAAGAGTGGGACAATGGAGGCTAAACCATGCCTTGCCCGGCCCCACATAATGAAAAACAGTCCCACTCCAAATGTCAAAAGCATCCCTAGAGATGAACACTTCTCTAGTCCCTCATTTGACAGCTGGGGAAATTGAGGCTCAGAGAGGGAAAGCAACTTGCCCAAGGTGAAACAGCAAAAGAAAAACAATAAAAAGGCCACAAAGCCGGGGGCTAGAACACTGGTCTCTCCTCAGCTGCCCTTGAATCCTAATTTGTGCCTAAACCTAAAAGAGAACATTCTAAGCCCCAAGTGCATAATCCATGCTGCAGTTCTAGAAGGGGGAGCCAATCCCCCAGCCTTCTCTGGCTGGAGTGGGGAGAAATCAAACTTCAAGACAGTACTAGTGCCAAAAGCAGATGTGCAAACAAAGATAAGGAAGGCAGGGTTTTCACCAGACAAATTCGTGCCCTGCTCAGTTTAGACATTAAAATGAACTAACTTAATTTCATGCCATATGCAAATCCTTACCAGCTGTCAGCTCTGTAATCACAGGAGACTTAATGTAATAACTAAACAAGAACAAAAACGCGGCAAAGACAGGCTCTGGGCAAGTCCATTGACAGCGGGTTTTATGTTCCTGGGAACTCCGCAAGAGTAGTGTTTATGGTGGACATCTGGAAGCACTATGGGCCCCGATGTCTGTCATCTCCTTCATGAAAATGCTGGCGGCAATAGTAAATAAAGGCTAAGGACCGATGTGGGCGTTGCGCACCCTGAGCCCCCATGTACCGTGACCGTCTCTTTCTAGACCCTACAGCCTCTCGACACTTGTCAAGGTTCAGCTGGGCCTGGCTGCAATCTGGACTTAGAGCTTAGAAGGAGCCAAAAGACAGTCCGGGCTCATGGGGTTTGGGTCCCCCCCACCGTGGAACCAGAAAAGGGGGAAGATGCCTGCCGCCAGCAGCTGACGATGGGTGGTCTTCCAACCTGGGGAACCACGTTACCCTGACTGCTGAAGCTAACAATCCTAACAGCAAACATTTATTAAACGCTTGGCTTGGGCCAGGAGCCAAATGAACCGCCTTCTGTGTTTTATCTCAGTGTTTCCCAAAGTGTGGAGGATGACTGAAGTTCATCTAGTCATTCATTCAACAAGCATTTATTAAGCGCCTATTCTGTGTCGGGTACTGTGTGGGAAATGGATCAGCAAACGAGATACATAAAATGCCTGGCCGTGTGAAGTTTAGTTTCTGGTGGGACACGTCTTTAAAATACAGCAGGGATGTGTGTTAGGAAATAGACACTTCGCACTCTATGATGTCACCAACGTTACTGCCTTAGGATGAAGTTCTAGGTTTAAAAGTTGATTTGAAGAAAAGCATTAAATGGGGTGCCTGGGTGGCTCTGTCAGTTAGCATCTGCCTTCAGCTCAGGACATGATCCCGGGGTCCTGGGATCCAGCTCCGCGCCAGGTTCCCTACTCAGTGGGGAGTCTGCTTCTCCCTCTACCTCTGTCCCTTCCCCTGCTCAGGTGCGTGCACCTGCTCTTTCCCTCGCTCTCTCAAGTAAATAAAATCTTTAAGAAACAAAAAAAGATTTTCTAAGAAAAGCATTCAATAAATAATAAAACAGGTGGTTTCACAGGTGGGCTAAAAGCATGATGGGGTTTCTTCTCCTATAGGACCGTGATACAGGCTTTATCGTTAGTCTCGTCTTATAGCCAGGGAAGCTGAGGAGGTGGAGTCATTTGCCCGAGGTCACATGGGACACGGTGGAGTTCAGATTTGAACCCAGGTCCATCTTCAGGTCCAGGTCCACTACTTGGAGCTAAGGAGATACACCAGGTGGCCCATTTCATCCCACCACTTGGCTCCCTACCACCAGCTCCCCAAATCACTTTGCACTAGCTTATATCCCCTCTACAGAAATCCTGCCAAGGGGTTATGCCATGGCCCTTGCCCATGGTTTAGGGTTAAGGAGGATTCAGGGCAGCCTATTTCATACCCTTCCTTCATTTGGGAACCAGGACCGGCCCCCATTCACACAACAGCCTAGCTCAGGGGCCTGTGGAAACAACCAGGGACCACTACAGGGAGGGAAGACCCTCTGACAACCCACAGTTCCTTGCTCAGCCCCGACAGGGCTGATCTCAAGTGCAATCATGTCTGTGACCAACATGCAAACCTCCCAGCCTCCCCCACCACCAGGAAAGCAACTCAGATCATCTTCATCTCCAACCACAAGCCCGAGGACCAAGAACATCTCCCAGGTGTCACCGGCCAAGAGTCACTCACTCCTCCAACAACCATGTGACAACCTCTGTGATCATTCCCATTTTGCAGATGGAAAGGCAGAGCCAGGGAGAACTAAGTAACTTGCCCAAGGTCGCACATCTGCTCAGGGGGTCAGAAACCTTGTGCTATGAAGGGCCCAGGAGTAAATATTTTAGACTTTGTGGGTCATACAGCTGCCGCCTGCAGCCACCCAACTCTGCCAGTGTAGACTAAAACTGCCCTGATGATACATAAATGAGTGGGTACAGCTGTGTTCCAATAAAACTTTGTTTACAAAAAACAGGTAATGGGCCACATTGGGCCCACAAGCCATAGTCTGCCAACCCCTACTTTAAACCACTGCATGACACTGCCTTTTGTCATTTCCATAGGATATACCCCGAGCCACTCACCTATCACAGAAAAAGCAAATGAATGATCAGTTGGTCTTGAAATCAGGAGGCGAATCCTGTGGGACCCTGAGAAGACCGAGTAACCTCCTGGTCCTGTTTCCTCTACTGTAAAATGAAAACAACACCCGCATGGCACACACAGAAAACACACACACACACACACACACACACACACACACACACACACACACACACACACTCTGCAGGCTTACTAGGACAGTCCAGGGAAGAAGGGCATGCCGACGGTTTATAAGATCATCTCTGTCCAAATGCAATTATTGTTATGCTATAATTGGGGCCTCCAGCTACTTCTCCAGGAGGCACAGAAAATATTAGGCATCGTTGTCAGGAGGCTCTCTCTACTACTTCTACGGGCCCCTCTATGCCTTCCCATCGCACTGGGAACTCATTTGTCCTCCATTTCCATTGTGACTGAGTCTCTTAACTCCCTCCCCTGTTTGAAAGCCATAAGGGCCAACGTGTGAGATTTAACACTCCATTCCCCGAGTAATTAGACTCAGCCATATAAAGTGAAATGTTGAACAATTAACTTCTGTGCGGCGCCCGGAGGTGATCTGGCAACAGCACCAGCGACCCTGTCTATAAGCCGCGCTTTTGCTCTCTCCTGGAGCCCTGAAACCCCTCATTTGTCCCCTGTTGACTCCCCATTTCCAGAACTCCGGGATGGGGTGAGCGGACGTCCACACCCTACGAGAGACACTTAGCACAGTGAGGGGGAACCACGGGGAAGATGTTTATAAATGGAAGCAGCAAGGTTCAGTAAAATCTAATCAGCCCTGAAACAAGGTGAGCTCTTGATGCTTACAAGAACGTTTCATTTGTGCTGGAACTATTTGGGGATTCGTGCTGTGTGTTGTCACCGCTGCAGACAAGGGCTGCCCTCATGAGTCCACGGGCTGCCAGGGCTACAGCAGACAAATAATTCGGTACAAGAGGGACTGACACCTGAGGAGAGACCACAAATGGGGTCAGGACTTGAGTAAGTTCCCCAAGAAAGGAGCTGAGATGCTCTGAGGTGAGCAGGACTTTGCTACGGGAAGCACAGATGTGCGAAAGAACATTCCAGGCGAAAAGAGAGTGAAGCAGTCCTCTGGCTGGATGGCTCTCGGTGTGTTATGGGTAGTCCCCGAACTCCCTCATGGATTTTTTTGTTACTTGACATCACCCTGCACATCACCGGGGATCAAAATATCTTTCTTGAAGTGAAATGGATGGTCCAAGAATGCTCCTTTTGCTCCTCCCTGATTCAGGGAGAGACTCTGAGCTGGGAAGCAGGGGCCTGCAGCATGTAATTCTCCTACAGAATCGTAAGACAACCATCAAAATCAAGCAATGGGGGCACCTGGGTGGCTCAATTGGTTAAGCGTCTGTCTTTGGCTCAGGTCATGATCCCAGAGTCCTGGAATCGAGTTCCGCATTGGGCTCCCTGCTCAGCGGGGCATCTGCTTCTCCCTCTGCCCTTCACCCCACTCATGTTCTCTCTTGCTCTTTCTCAAATAAATAAATAAAATCTTCAAAAAAAAATAAAGCAATAAACATCGATGTATCATCATCAATTAATCCCCAATTAAATTTCACCAGTTATTCCAATAAAGTCCTTTATCATAAAAGGAAACAATTCAGAATCAGGACATATTTAGGTGTCCCAACATTTCCTCAGTGTCTTCCAGTCTGTCATAGTTCCTCGGTCTTTCTTTGGCTCTTGAGATCAGGACACTTTTGACAAGTACTGGCCAGATAGTTGGCAGGATTTTGCTCAGTTTCGATCTGTCCAATCAGATCGTTCAGTTAGATTGTCCAGGGCACATCCACCACCGCAGAACAGTATGCCGCCAGCTGCCACCAGTGAGTGGCGTGCTTACCAAAAGTAGCCGTTTGCTCCCAAACCTGTTTATGTCTCTTGTAGATACCATTATAATTACATATCTTAGGTACAAAGTGGATAGGATAGAATAAGAGGGGAAAAGAAAGCTGTGTCTATGAAACATGAAGTGTTTGGGAAAGCCCTAAGAAAACCAACTTCCCAAATAGGAACTGATGGAGTGTCTGGGTGGCTCAGTCGGTTGAGCATCTGCCTTCAGCTCAGGTCCTGGGATCGAGCCCTGTGTCTGGCTCCCTGCTCAGCAGGGAGTCTGCTTCTCCCTCTGCCGCTGCTGCTCTCCTTGCTTGGGCTCATTCTCTCTCTCTCTCTGTCAAATAAATAAAATCTCTAAATAGGAACTGATAAAGAATTAGTTATCGAGGTAGGCACTGTAAAACATCAGGCGGGGGCCACCATTAAAATCAGGAAGGGTCCTATATTCTGCTCCACAAGTGTCTTTAAATTCTCATTACACTGAAGTAAGCCAAAAGAGACAATCATTTGATCTGTACAGGAAAGACGAGAGGAGACTTGAATCAGTTAAACCCTCATTGATTAATTAACCCAATATTAATTAATTAGGTTACTCAACTGACCTAATATTAATTAACCCAATATTAATATTGGAAAATTAAGGTACAGAATACAAATGAATAGACAGAATACCTGTGCCGGGACACTAATATAAAAGAGAAAATATTCTAGGATATAAAACCTTCTGTTTTTCTGCTTTCACATTCTCCAATTAATCTCCCCAGACACTAGTCAATGGGAAAATCATATCATGCTCCGTGTCACAGGTCATCAGGGAAATGCAAATTAAAACAAGACACCACCACAGATCTAGGAGAAAGGCCAAAATCCAGAACACAGACAACAACAAATGCTGCCAAGGAAGTGAGGCAACAGGGGCTCTCGCTTGGTGCTGCTGGGAGTGCAAAATGGGACAGCCGCTTCGGGAGGCGGTTTGGCGGTTTCTTATAACATGAAACATCCTCTCAACGTTCGAATCGGCAGTCACTGTCCCTGGTATTTACCCGCAGGAGTTGAACACTTCTGTCCAAACACCTGTGCACAGATGTTTACAGCAGGTTTATTCATAACTGCCCAAACCTGGAAGCAACAAGATAAATAAACATCCACACTTATGTTTATTGGGGGTACATCCACACGTGGAAATATTCAGGGCTAAAAAGCAATGAGCTGTCAAGCCACAAAAGCATGGAAGAACCATCAGTGCATAGGACGGAGTGAAAGAAGCAGATCTGAAAAGGCAACATACTGTAGGATCCCAACATATGACATTCTGGAAAAGATAAAATTTCCGAGACATTAAAGAGATCAGGTTGTCCTGGGTTGGTGGGTGGGGGTGGGAGGCATGGGAGGGATGAACAGGCAGAGCGCAGAGGATATTTAAGGCAGTGAAAATGCTCTGCATGATGCTGGACACCTGTCCTTAAGCATCTGTCCAGACCCACAGAATGCACAACACGGAGAGAGAACCCGGATGGAAACTATGGACTCTGGGTGGTGACGATGTGTCCGTGTAGGTCCATCGATTACAACAAGACTTCTACTCTGGTGGGGGTGCCGGGAAAGGGGGAGGTTGTGCCTGGGAGGGGTGGTGGCAAGGGAAATCTCTGTAGCTTCCTCTCAATTTTGCTGTGAACTTCAAGCTGCTCTAAAAAACAAAGAAAGAAATAAAATCTTTTAAATTAAAAAAGAAATGATAGCAGACTAGCATCTCCGCTATACCCAAGGACACGTTCAAAGTGGACCCTAGGAAATGGTATTTGGCCTCAAAAAGGTAGGAAATTCCAGGGACGCCTGGGTGGCTCAGTTGGTTATGCAGCTGCCTTCGGCTCAGGTCATGATCCCAGCGTCCTGGAATCGAGTCCCACATCGGGCTCCTTGCTCGCCAGGGAGCCTGCTTCTCCCTCTGCCTCTGCCTGCCACTCTGTCTGCCTGTGCTCTCTCTCTCTCTCTCTCTCTCTCTCTAACAAATAAATAAATAAAATCTTTAAAAAAAAAAAAAAAAAGGTAGGAAATTCTGACCTGTGCCATCATGGGGATGACCCCTGAGGACACTAGGCTAAGCCCTCTCAAAGAGACAAACACCATAGGGTTCCACCTGGAGTAGAGTCGGAAAGTAAAAGGGGGCCTCCCAGGCTGGGGGAGGGGGACTGGGGCGCTAGAGTTTCAGTTTGGGCCGATGAACAGAGTCCTGGAAATGGATGGTGGCATTGGTTAGACAACAATGTGAATGTGTTTAATGCCACTGAGCTGCACAATTCAAAATAGTTAAGATGGTAAATCTTACGGTATGTGCATTTTAATGCAATAACAATGCTGATCAAATAAACAAGTCAAATACCTAGACCAGCACAAGGCAAAAAGTAAGGTGATTTCTACCTGCATTGTTCGGGCTGCAAGACAGAAAACAGAATGTAGCTTCGGCAAAGCAGGTGCACAAAGAGGTGGCTTCGAAGTGAATCCCACAAAAAGAAAAGGAGGGGAAAGAAAGGTCTGTCACAATGACAGAGTAGTCCTGTCTAGTCCTAACACATGTGACACTCGCAGGATAGTGCCGGGCACCTAGGAAGCACTTGCCGGTGGTGATGATAACTGTCCCACCCAGGCCTCCATAAGAGGGAGTCATAGGGAAGCATGTCCAACTCAGCACAGGCAGCACACCTGGCCAGCCGTGCTCCGAAGGGGCCTCTTGCCCCACTCCAGTCTCAAAGCAGCGGGGAAGGCTCCAGATGGAACAGGAAGGGCAAGCGCTGGTGGCCTTGGAGGAGTCTGCTCCCTTCCATCCCTCTGGAGCCCGTGGACTAATCTGGCAGCACACCCCCAGAGAATAGAGACACCTTTGTCAGAGAGACTGTGGAGGACCTTAAGGAGGGGCAAAGAATAAAAATGCTGAAAGAAGCCAGTCACCAAAGACTACACATTCTATGCTGCCATTTATAGGAAGAGGAATCTATATGGATAAAAAGTTGTTGCCAGGGAGGAGGGCAGAAAAACCTAAAGGGTGGGAGGTTTCTTTTGAGGGGGAGGGGGAGATGAACAGTTCTAAAATCGACTGTGATTATGAGTGAATGGTGTGGTATGAGAATCACAGCTCAATAAAGTTGATATTAACAACAGGAGCGCCTGGCTGGCTCAGTGGGTGGAGCATGAGACTGTTGATGCCGGGGTTGTGAGTTTGACCCCCACATTGGGTGTAGAGATTTCTCAAATGAACTTAAAGAAAACAAAAACAACCTGGCAGTCGTCTTAAAAACAACAATAAACAACAACAGAAAGCTGCATTGGCTCTAAACTTCCTCCTCCAGTTCCTTCCTCTAGGGACGCCAGAGCCAATACCATCGCTCTAAGGGCAATGCTCGTTTTACAATTCATTAAAGAGCATTTCCCCCATG
Source organism: Mellivora capensis (assembly GCA_004024625.1). Taxonomy (NCBI): domain Eukaryota; kingdom Metazoa; phylum Chordata; class Mammalia; order Carnivora; family Mustelidae; genus Mellivora; species Mellivora capensis. The sequence goes on from PISX010009311.1 coordinate 62,064, forward strand.
CCAGGAAGACTCTTTGATGTCCGTCCAGAGCCCACTCAGAATTCTTATCTAGTTAGAGGAGGGGAATGTATAGTAAAGGGTTGGCTTCCTCGCCTAGCCAGACACCCTTGTTAATTTCCTTGTCTCCACGTTACTATGGCAACAGAAAGCTTGCACTGGAGAGCTTCTGGGGCGTGTCCAAAGGGACTGTAACCTGGACCCAGGGTGGCTGCAGCCTGTCTGTCCAGTAGCACCCAGGCGCTGGCTGCCCTGCTGATGGATGGGACAGCCTGTAACCCCATGAAGTAGGGAAATTGGGAGGGAGGCAGACAGGGGGTCCTGTGGGTCCACACTCCAGGCTGGCCTAGTGGCCACCCTGAGTCACTATCATCATGCAGGAAAAGGAGAGGGTATTAGGCACATCTTATAGAGGCTGTGACTAAAATGGCATCTTGAGCACCTGAGCCAGTCTCCATTGTCGGCACAGCCATATTTTTAGGTAGGAGGAGGCAGCTTCTCCAGCCAATGAGAGAAATGTAGCTGGAAAGCTCTCATGGAACATCTGGGGGAAAAGCAATTGTCAACTGGGAGCCCAGTGTTGTGGCAGGTGAGTCTCACAGATAGAGAAGCTTCCTGCCCCCCTAATACTTGGCCAAAGGGGCCTGAAGTCCAGGCTGTTGGGCTGTCAGGTGGAACCACTGGGATTGATGGGGGGCAGGCACAGTGGGCACTGGATAGGTGGCCTCCAAGATGGCCCCTAATGATCCTCACCTTCACCTGGCTGAATAGCAGGCAGTCCCCTTCCACAGTGTACCTAGGTTGCTGTGTGTCGTGACCCAGACAGTTCAGACACTATGTGACTTCCAAAGCTATGTCGTAAAGGACATCATGCTCTCGGATCTCTCATACCAGGGGGAAGCCGCCATGTTGGGAGGGCACCCAGACAGCCCTAATGGAGTCACCCATGTGGAGAAAAACTGAAGCCCCTGCCCAGCAGCCAGCACCAACCTGCCAGCTGCCTAAGCAAGCCACCTTGGAAATAGCTCCTCAGCCCAGTCAAGCCTTCAGGTGACTGCATCCCCAGCCAAGATGGTGACAAAATCTTAAGAGTGATCCTGAGCCCAAACCATCCGACTAAGCTGCTCCTGGACTCTTGTCAAATACAAAGTACGTAAAATAAAATACACTTGTGCTGTTGTCTTAGGCTGCTAATTTGGGGCACTATTTGTTACACAGCAGTGGATAACTGATTCAGAGTAGGTCCAGCAGCCCCTAGGATGGTCAGAAATTGTCTTGAGAAGAAAAGATGGTTGAGAAGATGGTCTTGAGAAGAAAAGATTTTCCCTCCTTGGAACACCTGGGTGGTTCAGTTCAGCTTGGCCCATGATCCCAGGTTCCTGGGATCAAGTCCCACATCAGGATCCTTGCTCAGCGGGGTGTCTGCTTCTCCCTCTGGCTGCTGCTCCCCCTGCTTGTGCTCTTTCTGACAAATAAATACAATTAAAAAAAAAAGATTTTCCCCTCCTTGCTCCTCATACCCTTCCCCACCCTTTTACAAAAGAAAGGTGAACTGTGAGTCTGCAGACTTGGATTTGTGTCCAGGCTCTGCCCTTGCCCTCTAACCACTTCAGTTTCTATATATGTAAAATTGAAGAGCTAGCCCACCAGCCCTGAAATCATAGGGTCTGATAGTGGTTAAAACTATAAGTTTCAAGTTAGGAATACTGGTTATGAACCCTGGCTCTGCCACTTGCTTGCTTTGTGACTCAGGCTAATTACTGAACTTCACTGAGCCTCAGTTTCCCCTTCTGTAAAGTGGGTTTAATGATCTCTACTTCATGGTAATGTTACAAAAATCCAGTAAAACAATACACATCAATTACTTAGTACACAGTAAGTGCCTAATAAGTGGTTGTTACCACTACCAATAATGAGATAGTGGGACAGGTACAATTATTTCCACTTATAGTCAAGATACAGGAGGGTCATAAAGGTTGGAGGACTTTATTGGTCTAGAGCAGGCCCAGCTATGGATTTTTTTTAAAACCTCCCTAGGTGATTCATTCTTTGAGAAACTCTGCCCTAGAGAAACTTCCACACACATGCCCAAAAAATCATACAAGAATTTCACTGCCATGTGTTTGTAACAGAAAAGGACCTGATTTGGCTTAGGTCATGATCCTGGGGTCGTGGGATCGAGCTCCACACTTACCACAGAGCCTGCTTGAGATTCTCTCTCCCTCTCCCTCTGCTCCTCCCACTTGTGCTCTCTCTCTCTCTCTGTCTCTAAAATAAGTAAATAAGTAAGTCTTAAAAAAAAAAAAAAAAGATCATATTACCAATGCTCTGAACCCCTGGGCATCCTCTCCGGTGTCACTTCCCCTTCCTTCCTTCCCAGAGATAATCACCATCTTGAATTTGTTGCTTATTATATCCATACATGGCCTCTTGTTTTAACCATATGTATATACTCTTAAATAATATATAGCAATATTTTGCACACTTTTACATGTTATATATACATTGTGTACCCTCCTGCATTTTTTTTTGGTTTAGCATTATATTATAGAGATTTATGTTAATGTTGATACAGTCAGTTTGAGCTCAGCAACTGTCAATTGCTGTGTTGTACTCCACTTACGATTTCCCATTACCTGTTGATAGGTATTTGGATCATTTCTAGTCCTTTTTTTTCCTTTTATTTAATCATTTGAGAGAGAGAGAAAGGCAGAGAGAGCACAAGCAGGGGGAGAGACAGAGGGAGAGGGAGAAGCAGGCTCCCCACTGAGCAGGGAGCCCGATGAGGGACTTGATCCCAGGACCCTGGGATCATGACCTGAGCCAAAGGCAGCCGCTTAACCATCTGAGCCACCCAGGCGCCCCAATATGGTATTTCTTAAACTGGAGACTTGGCACCCAGGTACCCATTTTATTATTTATGCCTTCTGGATGTCTGAAATACTTCATAATTTAAGAGACATGCATAAAAAATATGTAGTACAACTGCCCATGGGAATTTTTTTCTTATTATTGTTTGTGACCCCATTTTGCTTCTATTCTATCTGTGGTCCCATTTTGCTTTTAGGAAATAAAGTGGTTGTAAAAACCTTGTAAGGTGATGGACAGTAACTGCACTCTTCGTGGTGAGCACTGAGTGAGGTACAGAATTGTCACATCACTATGTCATATACCCGAAACTAATATATTGTATGTCAACTACACTTCAATTTAAAAAAAAAGGAAATAAAGTAGTTGGTTATTTTGGCTATTTAACAAGAAAAGAGCTATGTTTAATTTATTGAAAGTAAGAAACATCACTTCCCCAAGTGATTGGCTCTGAAAGCAACACTTGGCATATCTGAGATCATCCTGAATCCAGAGCAGGAGCCATGGGCCCAAGGACACCTACAGGGTGTTCCCCCAAACCCTGCCTCTTGGGGATGCCCCAGGCACTGGGCCTGACTGCACCGGGTATGCAAACTGAAGTTGTCAGTAGTCAGGGAGAAGGGCTGCTGGGGTCGGGGTGAGGGGTTGCTCTTTGGCAGCAGCTCTAAGTTAGGAGAGAAAAAAAAAATCCAAGCAGGCTGGCAGATCAGAGGAGGGAGGGTCGGGGGAAGGGGGGACCAGTATTGTGCATTCTCTTTTAAATGAAGTTGAGTCATTCTGGAGCCATTTCAAGGCAATATAGCCTCCATTTGGGGAGTTTTGTGCTTCCTAAGCAATAGAATCCGACTCTGCCTCCAAGAAGTGCTTGACTGCTGTTTCTTAAAGATGCATAAGGGTTTGCTTTGTTTTGTTTTGTTTTGCATTTGTCAAGTGTCAAGGTAAGCTTTTAGAGAACTCCTCCGTAGGCCTCGAGGAGGCCATTTCCACCCAACATGGAATGCTTAAGGTGGAGCAAGCCAACTTTTGCATTTCGATTCTGGGACCGTATTTTGTGCATTCAATGCAGCTGAAGGCAGTCAAGAAAATTGAGTAGGGTCTCCTGACAAAGAGACTGGATGGGGGAAGCAATGCCCGTGAAATTACTACCCCCTAGTGGTCACAGGCAGTGGTGCGATCATCTGCCGAGAGGCATCTGTGACGTTCCTGTGTTCCACCAACCACCATCTCCGGCCCATTTTAAAAGCCTAAAACGGGGATTACGGTCTGGCAGCCCTCTGTAGCTAGTGGGCAGACATACCAACTGTTTGAAAATCTGGAGAGTTTGCTTAAAAATCTAGGCCTGACATCTCTCTTGAAAAATTAGAAAATCTGTCAACTTTTGGACTTAATACATTTTTTACACAATAAATGTAGGCTAGAGCTGAGAAGCTGCTGCCCCTTTGGATAAGGCAGGTACTCTCACCTTCTCCACACTCCCCACCTCCCCCTGTTGTCTCATGCCCAGGCAATTTTACTCATCCACGGTTCTTGTGTAGCTTCTGGGTTTGCTACCCATCTTTCTAAGCTCACTGAAGAGGCGACGCTGGCACCTCAGAACATGGAAAATGGATGGTGCCTTTATGTTTTTTAATTTTTTTTCTTTTTTTTTTTTTTTAAGATTTTACTTACTTGAGAGTCAGAGACAGCGAGTGAGCACAAGCAGGGGTGAGGGGCAGAGGGAACGGGAGAGCAGGGAGCCTGCCATGGGGCTTGATCCCAGGACCCTGGGATCATGACCTGAGCTGAAAGTAGATGCTTAACTGACTGAGCCACCCAAGTGCCCCAGACATTGCCTTTATTTATTTAACTGACTGAGCCACCCAAGTGCCCCAGACAGTGCCTTTATTTATTTATTTATTTATTTAAAAAGATTTTATTTATTTATTTGACGGAGAGAGAGATCACAAGTAGGCAGAGAGGCAGGCAGAGAGAGAGGGGGGAAGCAGGCTCCCTGCTGAGCAGATAGCCCGATGTGGGACTCGATCCCAGGACCCTGAGATCATGACCTGAGCCGAAGGCAGAGGCTTAACCCACTGAGCCACTCAGGCGCCCCCAGACAGTGCCTTTATAAGCAGATGATGACATCACCTTATGCCTGGGAGGGGCAGAAGTCCACAAGCCCAGGATACCCAGTTCAGTGGGTAAGTGACCTGCTCCAGGACACACAGCTAATAAGAGATACACCCTGCAACTGAACACCTACCGGCTGGACCCCTGAGCTTCAATTCTTTCTACTCCACCAACCATCCCCCATAACTAGCTGATTGCATAGCAGGCCATCCTCTGGGGAAAGTTTTTACAACACTACTGCTTGGGCCATCAGAAGCAAAATTCACAAGACTTCAAGAGAACAATGTTGGACTTCTTTGTTTAAAAAGTAGAAATAAGAAGCCCCAGGAATAACCACTATCCTGATTTTGTTTCTTAAAAACAACATGGTTTGTCCTGCTTTGGGTATTTCTTATTTGAGTCAACAAAATTTCTCGAGCATTTACTAGATGCCAATTTCCATGCCAAGGGCTGGGAGCTGGGGGAATGGGGAATGGTTACAAGATATAAACAGGAAGCACAACCAGCAAGGGCCAAAGTTGTTTGGTCCTTCACTTTGCAATGACCCCCACCCCGCCCCCATGGTGTCTTTTACAACAGCACACTTGCCTAAACTGGAAGCAGATTGAGACCTATGAGAGGACACCGAGTCACTCCCCAGGGACTGGAGCCACCTACAGCTCTGACAGTTTCTTCTGTGAATAACAAAACAGCAATGACTTTATGTCTTCTCTAGGAATAATTGCAACAGCAGATACTTATCAAATGTTTGCTTTGTGCCAGACATGTAGGAACTCACCTCCCTGTCACACTATAACTTTATAAGGAGGGAGTGTCATCACACTGTCCCCCTTTTACAGAAAAGCAGACAGGACCAGTGAAATCAAGTCACTTGCTGAATGTAACTCCGTTTCCAAGTGGCAGAGCCGGTATTAGAACCCAGGGCTGTGTGGCTTCAGTGGTGACACCCACAACCACTGCCTGATAGGGGCTCCCAAGGGGAATGTGTGTCGTGGAGGAGGTCAGATCTTGAAGAGTCAGGCCTTCTGCAGATCCTGAACTTGGGGCCAAAGGCGGGATTGGCTGTTTGTCCCCATTTTACAAATGGAAAAACTGAGGCTTGGAGTGACACCCAAGATCACACAGAGCTTAGGTGACAAAGTCTGGATTGAAGCCAGGGTCTCTCTGCCTCCAGAAACTATAGGCTAACATCTAATTGCTCAGCATTTCTGGGCACGTCCTGGATGTTGAATTCCAGTATTTGTGAACTAGGATGCAGGTTTCAGCTCTCTGCTTCAAGTAAAAATACCAGTCTCTCTGAGAAGCTAAATAAACCAGCCAGTTCCTTCTGGAGTGGATACAAATTAAAAAGTTTGGGAGAAAAGGGGAAAGAGAGGTGAGAAAGAGGGGGAAGGGGGCAAGCCTGGTATCACAGGGTGGAGACTAAGAACAGGAGCTCTGAAGTCAGACAAAAAGGGTGCGGATCATCCTCATTTTCCACCTAAGGAAACGGAGGCCCATGAGAGCGGCCCCGCACAATGAGCAGAAGAACAGCACTTCACAGCAGGTGGAATTGCGAGTTTCCGGTCGCGGAAACTATGGTACCCCCACATACCCGCCCAGCGGGTTTTCCGCCCGCTACTCACGCCTGTCGCCGAGCCCCGCCCCTAAGGTTACCTATTGGCTGCTGAGTGCACGAGACCAACACAGGGGCCAGCCAATGGGGGTGACCCACGGCGCGTCTTTCCCGGGGAAGCAGACACTGGGGCTAGAACCCGGAAGTGCGAAGCGGGGACAAGTCGGGTAAACCAATCCGCCGCGACGAGGATGGCGGGCCGACCAATTGCGAGTCGCCGGGGGCGGGGCCAGAGGGCTGGCGGCGGAGTGGGGCCCCGGAGCCGGTGGCTGCGGAGCCTCCGAGCGCCTGGAAGGCGGCCGCAGGGGTCGGGCAGCAGCGCGCGGTAGGAGGGGGCGAGCCCCAGGGACTCGGAAGGGGCAAGCTGGGCAGGGGGCGGGGGGAAGTGAGGCCTGGGCGGAATTCAGAGGGACCTAAGTCCAGCCGCTTCGCCCCTCTGGGCCTCAGTTTCCCCCTTCCTAGAGTAGTGACGGGTGAGACGTTATCTCCTGACTCTCCCGTGCAGACCCGGGTCCCTGGAGAACTCCAGCCCTGCCGCGGATCCCGTCCCTCCGGGAGCCTCTCAGAACACCTGGGAGCGAAGCAGTGACCCATACCCTCTTCTAAAACCCGACAGCACGCCCAGCGTAGCCCGGTTAGAGCGCAGACCGGGCCATTTCAGGTCTATCAATGAGCCAGGCTCCCTCATTAGACTCCAAGCGCTGGGCGATCAGAAACCTAATCACTCATTTCTGGGTCTTGGAGGCCCAGCACCAGGAGCAGGCTGGAGCAGGGGTGCATGGGTCCTGGTTGGAAATAGAGGCTAAGACCTGGGTGCTCTTCCCAGATGCACTGGGGATGCCCTTCATTCATGGCGCTTCTGTTTACTCCTGTGGCCTTCTAGAGATTGACTTACTCTGCTTTAGTTTCTCTTGTCTGTAAAATGGAGTTGGGGGTAGCTTTCCTTCATAAGGTGTTGATGTTTGAGATAATGCATGGCTAGCACTCAGCTTAGTGCTCAGTACACCATAGTTGCCCAATAAATGCTTATTGTTAGCATAATGGTGCTTGCATACCTGACCCCTCCACTCCTGCTGCCAGCCCAAAGCACATGCCCACTGTCATGTGGGGGGGTGAGTGGTCACCCACTCTGGCCCGCAGCTTGAGTTCTTTTTGAGATGCTTGGACTGCCCAAGCTCTAGGTGAGATCCTTTCTGGACAGGTCAGAGAAGGCAGGCTACAGAGGGGAGTAGCACTGTAGCTAATACCAGGATGTGGGCATGAATTGACGTCAGCAAATCAGGTCACCAAACAGCAGTGCGTATCAAAGACTAGACCTCAGAACTGCTTTGGCCAATCTGGGTATGTGTGTGGTCAGAGACCTGTGGTCAAGGGAGGGGACTTCAGAGCCATGGGTTCCTGAATTTAAGACCTAAGGCTGTCACTTACTCGCTGGGTGACTTTGGGCAAGGGGCTTCATCTTTCTGAGCCTGTTTCCTCATCTGGAGAAGTGGGATGACTGTAGCCATCAGGTCCTGTTGAAGATTGCAAGAGATAGTGTGAGGTCCTTAGTGCTTGGCCCAGGGCCTGGCACACAGTTAAGTGCTCAGTAAATGTTGAGTGCCATGGCATTCTTTTTCAGAGTCATGGGGCCCTGGAAGTGGCACCTGTCGTCCAGCCTGGCCCCCTTCCCATTTATATCCACTTCCTGCCTTGCCCCAACCCCCTGGTCATAATGAAATAGGAGATGTGGGAGCCTCCAAGCCCCCGCTGAATTCAGAAACTTATCTGGATCGTGCCCGCTTCCCCTGCCTCATCTACAACTCTTGGTTCCCTGCAGATCTTGTTCTCGGGCAACTGAATATGTGCAGGGGGCCCACCCCTGAGTCCAGATGACACTCATGCCGATGGCTTCAGTGATGGCAGTGACTGAACCAAAATGGGTCTCCGTCTGGGGCCGCTTCCTGTGGGTTATGCTGCTGAGCATGGTGCTGGGGTCCCTGCTGGCGCTGCTGCTGCCACTGGGGGCCTTAGAAGAGCAGTGTCTAACCATGCTCAAGGGCTTCTACCTGCTCAGGAGCAAGCTGGACAGGGTGCAGCATGCCGTCACCAAGTGCAGCAGACCATCCACAGAGCTCAGTGTCACCTCCAGGGACCCGGCACTGCTGGCGGTCAAGACCAAGGCCTCTCCAGGTAAGGCAGACCAGACACCGCTCCTCACCACTTCTTAATTGGATAGCTGTGTGGAGTGCCTGCAGTGTCCCACGTGCAGGGTGCAGGGTACTCGGCGAACAAGTCTGCCCCGAGCTCCCAGCTTAGACAAATGGACAGCCGGCTAAGATAACAAGCGTCACCAGAGGTGATGGGGAGACAGGGGAGCACACCAGGTAGGCTCCCTGGAGGGGATGTCTGAGCTGAGACCCCACTGTAAACAGGAAAATGACCCAAAGGAAAAGGGATGGGAGGCAAGTACAACCAGGCAGCAACCAGAGGGTGAGAGAGCCTGAGGATTTGAGGAAAAGCAACCCTTTGTGTGGCAGGACACACAGCGGGTGGAGGGCTGATCTAGAGCAGTTTCTCTCCCTCCACACTGTCCTCTGGGGTGCATTGCAGGATACTGAGCAGGATCTCTGGGCTCTACCCACTGGATGCCAGTAGCAGCCCCCCCAACTGTGTCAACCCAACAAGTCTTCAGACACTGCCAGCTGTCCCCTAGAGGGGCAAAATCATCCCTAGTTGAGAACCACTGGGTTAAAAGATTTGAAGAACAGCCCAGAGATGGGGAAACCTCCAGAGCCTAGCATCAGGGGGAAGCTGTTAACAGCCTAGGCCTGAGGGGCCAGGGGCTAGGGCCAGCATCACCAGGACTGACAGAGGACAGCAGAGAGCAGAAAATACAGGAGAGCCACCTAACGGGAGCTGTAGCCATAGCCACTCACTGCGGCACTCAGAGGCAGGGGGCCAGGGAATCCAGGCAATATCTCCCAGGGCAGAGAATGGCTTTGGGGACACACACAGACCAGCTGCGAGGCACAAATGCGTCGATATGTGTAGCATGGAATGGTGAGCAGAGGGGCTGGAACGAGCCCCCAGAAGGCCCAGCACAAGTGACAGCTCCCCTGAACATTCTTTGCCCACCCACCCCTCCACCCTCTCTGCCAACACTTCTCTGGCTCTTTTCTAGCTGGTAAGTTGGAAGCCAAAGCAGCTCTGAACCAAGCCCTGGAGATGAAACGCCAAGGCAAGCGGGAAAAGGCCCACAAGCTCTTCCTGCATGCCCTCAAAATGGACCCGGACTTCGTGGATGCGCTCAACGAGTTTGGCATCTTTTCAGAAGAGGATAAGGACATCATCCAGGCGGATTACTTATACACCAGAGCGTTGACCATCTCGCCCTACCATGAGAAAGCACTGGTCAACCGGGACCGGACGCTGCCTCTGGTTGAGGAGATCGACCAGAGGTATTTCAGCATAATCGACAGCAAAGTGAAGAAGGTCATGTCCATCCCCAAGGGCAACTCCGCGCTGCGCCGGGTCATGGAGGAAACTTACTACCATCACATCTACCATACGGTCGCGATCGAGGGCAACACCCTCACCCTCTCAGAAATCAGGCACATCCTGGAGACCCGCTACGCTGTGCCGGGGAAAAGCCTGGAGGAGCAGAACGAGGTCATTGGCATGCATGCAGCCATGACGTACATCAACACAACACTAGTCTCCCGCATCGGGTCTGTCACCATCAGCGACGTGCTGGAGATCCATAGGCGGGTGCTGGGTTACGTTGATCCAGTGGAAGCTGGCAGGTTTCGGACGACACAGGTCCTCGTGGGACACCACATCCCTCCCCATCCTCAAGATGTGGAAAAGCAGATGCAGGAGTTCATCCAATGGCTCAACTCTGAGGATGCCATGAATCTGCACCCAGTGGAGTTTGCGGCCTTGGCCCATTATAAACTGGTTTACATCCACCCTTTCATCGACGGCAACGGAAGGACCTCGCGCCTGCTGATGAACCTCATACTGATGCAGGCAGGCTACCCACCCATCACCATCCGCAAGGAGCAGAGGTCTGAGTACTACCACGTACTGGAGGTCGCCAATGAAGGCGATGTGAGGCCATTCATCCGCTTCATTGCCAAGTGTACAGAGACCACTCTGGACACCCTACTCTTTGCCACAACAGAGTACCCGGTGGCACTGCCTGAAGCCAAACCCAACCACTCCGGGTTTAAGGAGACCCTGCCTGTGAAGCCCTAACCCTGGAAATCCTCCCTGGGTGACAAGAGATGTCCCAAGGCTGGGGAAACCTTAGCATTTCTAGACACCTACTTGTCTCCTAAAGCAAAAGGAGACAGAAAAAGAACTTAAACATTCTTTACCTCCAGATGTTTCAGTTCAGAAAAAGAAAACCTAAATTATTAAGCCTTATCTCTAAGGTAACTTATAATTCAGCCCAAGTTATTATTTATTTTCTTCTGTGGGGCTAGTAAATGTTGTGTGGTGTCCGCTGTCTGCTCTGATGGCCCAAAGGAGGCTTTGGGGGCATCAGTGCTGTGTGTGTAACCAGAACACGGGTTCTGGAGCAGAATTTGCACTCAAGTGGGGAGAGGCCAGAAGTATGGAAGGAGGTCCAGAAGCCATAGGAGAAACTCCTCCAAGTGCCCTATGACTTGACCTGAGAGGTCAGCACTCTTGGGGAGAACCTGGTCCCGGTTTTGAGAAATGACTGAAAGCTTGCTTCTACAAAGAGATGGGCATTGTGACTAATTCTCACTGGTAGAGCAAACTTTGGAGATATGAAATAAAATTAATGTTGACAACATTTCTAGTTAGGTACCTTGCTCATTTCAAGGAGGTCCTTGAGCCCTACCTAGTTAGTTCGCAGACTCTAGTACCAGAGGCTGTTACATTCCCTCATCAAGACTATTTTTCTAATTAAGAATAGGGGAGTGGTCAGTTGGGTTTTCTCTGTGTATAAAATGTTTCTTGCACCTCGTTTGCAGCAACTCAGACCAGACGTTTTAGTCTACAAGTCCTCTGGGCTTGTCATGCAACTGAATCCTAGCACAGATCAGGTATTGTAGAGTAGCCAAGTCTGCTCTCACCGACCCTTCGGTGGAACACCTCGTGTAGGTAGATATTCGAGAACACATGTGAGAAAACAGCTGCCACGTCAACACCAAATAAGTCTTTTCGATAATGAATTAGAGGGAGCTGCTAGCAAACCAAGAAAAACCTTTCACCCAGCCAGGAGGTGTCCCTTTTGTCACGCAGTCTTCCCCACTGACTCCGTGCCCACCTCCCCCAGACCTGGTACTGTCCCACGTCCCCTGGGGAAGCCGAAGAGATTGCCTTGGAGTGGCCTTATTTTTCTAGCAACTTGTAAAATGATAAAATGTCCCATGTAACGCAGCCAAGTTTCCAAGTCTTCATCCTATGGAAGAAGCCTCCTCTCTACCAGTAGCATGTTGGCCCAGGTGCCGAAATGGCCGCTGCTGTGCTGCTCAGACTCCAAATGGCCACAGGCTCCTTTCCCAGCAGCAAAGCACACTGTCGTGCCCTGGGTCGGCGTCAGAATGTGGTGAACACATGCAAAGTGTGGCCCCTGACTTGGAAAGTCACACCCTGACAGCAAGGAGGTCACTCTTCTAAGGTGGCAGGTGTTTCTATAGTTATTTAACTATGTAATAGGCACAGAGTAGCTTTCTGAACGATTAAGAAAAAGCTGTGTGAAGTGGCCCCAAGGGATATTCAAACCTTTATAAAAAGTATTTTCATACTCGTACGCTGCCATTAGGTCTCTTGGCAACCTGAACTCTCCTATCGTCTTGGTTTTATAAGCACCCCAAGAAAGCCTGACAGAAGTACATGCTTGATCATAGAGAGAATCGTGCACTTTAGCTCTGTTGTAAAGGAGGTTATTTTAACAGATTACTGACTCTAATAAAGTATTTTATTACATAAAGGCCTGAGACCCTGCCGTCTTACTCAGGCAGTGTTCCCGTCTATCACAAGGATGAAGGAGGAATCCTCTCGGAACATCAAGCCCCGTTTGTACTGTGGTACGAGGCGCCCGTCTCGACCGGCAGATGAGACGGAACTGTGGGGGGACGCCACCTACCTGCACTGGCAGGCCTGAAGCACTGGTCTTCTGCTAACACGCCAGTAACGCAAATGGTGTTTCGTGCTTCTCTTTACCATCAGTTCTTGATTTCCTGGGGAAAACACATAAACCCACTCACATGTTCCTGACAGTCCGTTTCTTGGACCGTCCACACCGAGCCCAAGTCTGAGTGGGTTCAATTCTGTAATGAGCCTGTGCTGACACAAGAGACCATGAAGTAAGGGCCGAAGACGGGCCAACAGCAAGAGAGCGGAACAGCGAAATGGGCAGCGGCGGGAGTGAAGCCACGTCAGCCTGGACTAGGGAGGAGATACTCAGGGTTCCTCGGTTGCAGGCCCTGCATGTCCCCCGTCCGCTCACCTCACAACGAGCTTCCATGGGGTGGGGATGGGGGATTGGGGGGGGATTGGTGCCCATTCCAAGGAACACAGGAGGGACCAGGGTCACAGCACGCGTTCTTCTGGCCACTATGAATTTAATTCACAACTAACACCTAACAAAAAATGTTTTGTGAAAAGGAGAGACAAGGTGGAGGGGACCTGTCAGATTAAAAGACTTCAGAGGTTTATCAACCTACCCTAACTTCCCAGGGTAGGTGGGGGGATGCACGTATAAAACAGGAAACTAGGAATTTGGATAGTTGAGGACCTTAAGGCATTACTGCTCATGTTTCTAGGAGTAATGACAAAACCATGGCCTGTAGGGCCTTATCTCTTGGAGGCACTCGCTGTAGTCCCTGGTTGGGAGGGCTGGCGGGCGGGGTGGGTGGGGGAGGGTGCGGTGATGTCTGACACAGCCTTCAATGTAACAGGGAGGGCAGGTGCGGCAGAGATGAAGGACTCTGTGCTAGACAGATGCTGAAGCCAAGGATGGGCACTAGAGTTCCTTTTGCTCTTTTGTCAACACTTTTGGATGACACTTCCAATTTCCCATTAAAAATGTAGTAAAGGCTGATGTACAAAAACTTAAAAACCAGATAAAGTGGGTTGATTTCTAGCACGCATGAAAGCATTTCCTGATTTCTTCTCCCAGAGTGTCTTTATAAAAAAGTTCATTTCCCTACTGAACTGGAAACATGGCTTTTAAAGCAATAAATATTTGATAAGAGATGAAAGATAAAAAGTAACGAAAAAAAGAAAGAAAGAAAGAAAGAAAGAGAAAGAAAGAAAACCCTAGAAACTGAAGGGCCAAAATGCAGGAAAGTCAAGTTTAAAACTGAAGACCCAGAACACTGAAATGATTTAAATCAAAGGGACAACGGGATCTGACTTACAAAAGTTCTATTTACACATCTGTTAGGTAACACAAGTGCACCCATTTCAAAATCCATCCATGTTTGAATGTACATCTGAGTACCATTCAGCAAGAAGCTTTGAAGAGAACTTCAATTTAATAAACAAAGCTAAGTGGGGAGAATTTATGTTTGCACTTGACGTGATATTTAAACAAAACCAAAGGGCTGAAACTCAGTATTTAGACAAAGAACACGGTTCACTAATCACTAGGCAAAGAAAATGGTCCAGAGCAGGTGGCACACAGAGCTCCCATATAAAACAAAGGTCACAAATATTTTGCTTTTAGGAAACATAAAACAGTGGGCTGATGTGTCATTTACAAATACATAATATAAAAACGCA